>ML790231.1:184660-226693 GCA_009831015.1 Picea engelmannii
TATATAAGCTTGAAACTTTTCTTGTGCTTTTCTAAATCATTTTAGATCATTATTTAATGTGTTGCATAGATATGCAATGTTTGATCAATCACACAGAATACACAAAGACGTTGATTTTCATGAGGAAACCCATAAAGGGAGAAAACCTCTTCTTCTTAGGATGTCAATCAAGCTCCAAATTTCATGTACATCACGTTCTTTGAGCACCAACTCAAAAATGAGGCTACAACCTATGATAGCAAGCTACAACTTGCAGAGAGCACCAAATCTAAGATTTCTCTAGCACCTACTATATGGAAGCACCAACTCTCAGAATATCTTCTAGCACCAACTAGAATTTAGAGGACTACAATCCTCCCTAGCACCACCCTACCACCCTTATTGAATCTTACAAAAATTTCTTACTTTTTCTATCTCTTATCTGATCTATTACAAATCAATGTCTCCTCTGCCTTCTTCAACTTCTATGCTCTATTCCACTTCACTCTTCTTTGTATATGCTCCACTCTTTCTCCTCCTGTGCACCCGTTCATCTCTGTTCAGCTTTTTTTTTTGTGTTTTGTGCTCTGTGATACATCTACATTCTATGTGTTGCCTCTCTTCATTTCTCTTCATCACCTACACACAAATCCCTTCTACATGCATGAATCACTAACTAAAAAAAACAAATCTCTTTTCAATTTTGCGTCCTCTTGTTTCATGCCAAGTCCTCTTCCAAATAAAAAAATCATGACTCTTCATCTTCTCTGGTGTTTATCCCGAGTCTCTTTGGCTTCTCTGGCATTTATAGCCATTGGTTTTTATTCCTTGATGGAAATCAATCTTTTTCTAGTAGTGGTGTTAGATGTGCAACTAGGAGTTGGTTGGCCCTTCCATCTATATAGTAGATTCATGAAAAACCATGAGGAAGTGGAACAATACCCTGGATTGAGTGTCTACTCTATAAATTATGACCACAAAACCTCAATAGATGCCTCAAAGTCCAAGCCACCCTCACCAATAATGTCATGTCATCCATCATCACCAATGTGTTGAAAAACATCTAAAACTATGTCAATTGTTGGAAATCCAAGGAATAGGAGAGCGCTCACCAAGATGATATGTATATACCATCAAGTATGACCATAGGACCATGATAGATAGCAAAAATCCTAGGGCACTCTGTCCAATTAGAGTGATCCATCAACCGTGTCAAAATCAACCCTTGAAACCCTAAGTTGTTGAAAAATGCATAAAGGAAGTGAGTGTTTTGCAGGAATAGTTGTCCATCTCATCAAGTATCATTGTAGGTGTACAATAGACACTCCAAGAGCTAGGGTTCTCCATCACAATATTCCAATAGCACATCATCATGAAAATCCTCATCAAACCCTCCAAGGTGCTCCAAAATATGCCAAGGAGATGAGGGCCTATTGTTTTTAATATCATTATGAAAGTATAATACACATGCAAAACCTCAGGGCTCCCTCACCAAGAGTGTATTATTCCTCCAATCATGTTAATGTTACTTGAAGGCGTAGGTAGCTCCACCAAAACAACAAGTAATATGAAAGAAGTCCAAAGGAGGTAAGTTCTCTACAAAATCCAGTGTATATCTCATCAAGGATCATCATAGGAGCTCAATAGACATGTCACAAGTCAGGGTGCTCTCCTACAAGCATCAAGTATCATGCATCCAGTGGCAAGTGGGTGAGTGCTCCATGGAATCCATTGTCTATTTCATTAAGCTCCATCATAAGAGTAAATAGGCCTGTAAAATATTGAAGTGCTCCATAGAATCATATCTCATCATACCACACCAACAATGAAAGAAGTAACACCATGAAATAATAGCACCACAAGAAAGCTGCTCCAAATCCCCACATTTTCATAGTCTAGACATTCTCGATGATATCATTGTTGCTTTCCTGTTTTCCATCATCACTACCAATATGCCATCGTTGTTGTTGTTCTTTCCATCAATGACAAGCACACTCTTCATGTAAACATGCCAACAATCTCCCCCTTTGGCATTGATGGAAACCCTGAAAGGTTGCACTATTCTACTTAGACCTGCAACTGTAGCATCCAGACCACACCTTTTCTCCCCCTTTGGCATTAATGTCAAAGGAAACTGAGAGTGAGTTTTTTCTCCCCCTGATCAGAGATACAATAAGTACTCTCCCCCTGATCAGATAGACTATTTTAACTTGATAACAGGGTCACACCCAAATTCTGGTGTAGATACTCAAACTGAGATTTTGCAAGTGGTTTAGTGAAGATATCAACAATCTGTTCTTTGGATGGAATATAATGCAAAGAAACAACAATGTTGGTTACCTGTTCCCTCAATAAGTGATACTTGATGGGTATATGCTTGGTCTTGGAGTGAAATACAAGATTCTTTGACACACTAATTGCACTAATATTATCACAATGAATTGGGATCGGTGCAATATACTTTACCTCCAAGTCTACAAGTGTCTAAATCATCCACAATACTTGGGTACAACAAGTGGCAGCTGCAATGTATTCATCTTCTGTATTTGATAAGGAAATGGAACCTTGCTTCTTGCTCAACCATGCTACAAGAGAATCTCCTAAGAAGAATGCGCCTCCACTCGTTCTTTTCTTTTCATCCATGCAGTTAGCCCAATCAGCATCTCAATAGACTGATAATTGAAAACTATGATTCCTAGGATACCATAGGACTTAGTTCATTGTTCCTTTCAATTATTTGAGTATTATTTTGACAGTTATCAAATGACCATGTTTAGGTGCAGACTGATACCTTCCTACCATTCCAACAACATGCATTATGTCTGGACGAGATGTTGTGATGTACAACATGATGCCTATCATAGACCTATATGAACTCTAATCAACATCAGGTGAGTCATCATCCTTTCTTAACTTGCATCCAGTGACCATAGGTGTGCTCACAGGTGAAGAATCTTCCATTTGAAACCTTTTCAACACTTCTCTTAGATATTTCTCCTGAGAAATAAATATTCCTTTAGACCTCTGAGTAATTTGCAGACCAAGAAAAAATGACAGTTCCCCTACCATAGACATTTCAAATTCAGACTGCATGGAAGAAGAAAACCATTGTACCAATGAAGCATTATTACTTCCGAAGACGATGCCATCTACATAGACCAACACAATGAGAAAATCATTATCCTCTATTTTGATATATAGATTGCAGTCAATTGTTCCTCTCTTGAACCCTTTATCTTGAAAATACTTGTCCAGTCTATAATATCAGGCACGAGGATCTTTTTTCAACCCATATAAGGATTTCTTCAGCTTGCAGACAAAGTCAGGTTTATCTAACAGTTGGAAACCCTCTGGTTGTTCCATATAGACTTCTTCTTTTAGATATCCCTTTAGAAAAGTTGAATTGACATCCATTTGATAGAATTTAAACTTCTTATGACAAGCATAGGCAAGAAACATTCTAATATATTCTAATCTTGCTATGGGCACAAATGTTTGATCAAAATCCAATCCTTCTATCTAAGCATACCCTTTGCAGACCAATCTAGCCTTATTTCTTACAATATTTCCTTGCTCATTCATCTTATTTTTGTTGATCCATTTGGATCCTATTACATTTTTATTTGTTGGTCTAGGAATAAGTTCCCAAGTGTCATTTTTTTCAATCTCATCCAGTTACCCATTCATTGATTTTAACCAATCTACATCTTTATTGGCTTCATTAAAGTTCTTGGGTTCCACCATGGATATAAAGGATATATGTGATTGCTCTGTGTCTTTGATTATCCTTCTCCTGGTTTGTACACCTTTGTCTTTCCCACCAATTATCTGACTTGCAGGATGATTCTTTTGAGAAATTCTGGAGGAAGGATTTGATGTTGATTGTTGCCTTGACTCTTCTTGTCTAGGTGTCTCTTCTCCATCTAATTCATCATCTTCTTGTGACTCTAAGATTTTTTGTTCTTCATTTTCATTATTCTCATCATCTTCTTCATCTGACTTAGTGCTTATTCTCTGTTGATCTTTTATAGGAGCTTCTTCATCAATTTGAACATCAATATAGTCTACTAATTTATACATTCTTTTGTTAAAGCATTTGTATCCTTTACTGTTCGTTTCATATCCTAAGAATATACCTTCATCATCTCTACCATCAAATTTCCCCAAATGATCATCATTATTTTTTATGCAACATTTACTTCCAAATACTTTGAAGTGCTTGATTGATGCAGGTCAACCAAACCACAACTCATATGGATTTTTATCACTGTTCGACCTTAGATGCGCTTTGTTCAGAATATGAACAGTCGTGTTAGCAACTTCCACCCAGACGGATTGTGAAATGTCCCTTCCACTCATCATAGCCCTTGCCATCTGCTAAACTGATCTATTTTGGCGTTCTACAACTCCATTTTATTGAGGAGTACCTAGAATAGTATATTCTTTTTTAATTCCATGTCTATCACATAATTCTTTGAAATCTCTTGACAAAAATTCTCCTCCCCTATCTGAGAGAATTGTCTTTAAATTTCTTCCTGTTTGATTCTCAGCTGACACCTTAAACATTTTGAACTTCTCAAATGCATCAGATTTTTCTCTCAGAAATGCAACCCATGTAAGTCTGGAGAAGTCATCAATGACCAACATAAAGTAGCATTCTCCTCCAGTTCCTTCCTTTCACGATGGTTTGTTAAAGTTTCAGTTATTATTAGGTTACTTTCAATTTACTAGATAGCAATAGCATATACAGGATCACTGAGAGAAACACAATCACAAGAGTACACAAGAATTTATCCTGGGAAACCCTCAAGGGGAAGAAAACCCAACAAAACTTCCTTAATATAGATAGCCAATACAATGCCAAGACAATGAAACAAGCAATACAAAAATTGCTCTTCTAAAGATGCACCTCTCTCTCTCTTCTTTCTTCTCCAACTACAACTCCAAACTTGCACTCTGATGAACAAGTGTGTGTGTGTGTCTAAATGAGGTGCCAACCTCTCTTATTTATACAATCTAGCATGTGTGAATTGGGTTGTCTTTTCACTGGCTGGGTCGACTTCTCATTCTGGGTGGTTATAACCACTTTAATATATTCTAGCTGGGTCAACTTCTCAGTCTGGGTGGTTATAACCACTTTAATATATTCTGGGGATGACTTTTCATTTAGCCTATTACAATTAGGGTTTGACCAATCCTCAAAAGGGGATTTGGTCATTTACAATGCCCAACATGATCAATCTGCAAAAGGGGATTGATCTAATCAATAATAAATATATATTTTATATTTATCCACAAAAGGGGATAAGAATATTCTTTGCAGTTACACAATATTTTAACACTCCCTCTTAACAACAAGGATATTCTTTATCTTTTGACAGGTCACTGGATGTCGAAATCAACTAGGTAGCATCATCCACTGGATAACATCATTGACTGGGAAACATCATCAACTGGATAACGTCATCAACTGGGCAACATCATCAACTGGGTAACATCATCAGCTGGATAACATCATCAACTGGGTAACATCATCAACTTGATAATAAGAGGCATCAATATAATCCACGTGGTCATCTGGTATCATGATCACTCGTTGTCATATCTATAAATCATTGGAAGTTTTTTTCTCTTTATCTTCGCGCAGAAGATACTCTTTCTTTCTTTCTTTCGTCTTCACGTAGAAGATACCTCTTTCTTATCTTCACACAAAAGATATCTTATCTTTACACATAAGAGATTCTATGAGTTTTTCCATTCCTTTTGTGTTCTCCCTTATCTTGTAGTCATCTATCTCACCCATTGATTGGGGAGGACTACTACCATAGCTTCACTCCTAGTCATCCCACATGAACTAGAGAAGCTAAGATGCTAGCCTAGGCAAGACTAGACTCCCTTTCCATGATCCACGCAAGATCATGAGACAAACCTTAAGAGCCAACTAACCATTCCACATGGTCAAGGTTTGTGTTCCAAGCTACTAAATCATTGGCCAGAGGAGAGTATCTGTCCACTACACCTTGGAGAAACATCCACACTCCTCTCTACGAGGGTGGTCACACCCTTCTCTACAAGGGTATTCTAGAATGTCCCTAGAGTATCCAAAAATAAACACTTGGACAGAGGCCAACCTTGGAAAATTTCTCATTCCCCTTCTCTACAAAGGTCTCCTCCTTCTCTACGAAGGTCTCTTCTCTTTCTCCTTCTCTACGAAGGTCTACATGTGGGATTGCTCATTCCTTCTCTACGAAGGTCTAGCTATGGGATCTAAAAAATCTCTTGTGGTCCAAAATATTTCCATGGTATAATACCATGCTACCCATCTGTTTGGCACCATCCATCTACTTTCCTAACTGCACCAAATCATGATCCTCCATTTTGAACTCAGAGACATAGCTCCCTCTTGCACCAAACTAAGAGCTTCTAATCATCATCATTGAAGTTTTCTTCTGTAATGTCTTGGGTGCCTTATTGAGTTCAAACATTTCTTTCTGACTTCATACTGGATGAACCTGCTCCCTCTGCATCTATAAGAATGGTACTGGAGAAACCTATAGTTACCTACATCTCATCAACTATATCTGAGTATCCATCTTTTTCTTCATCTTGAACATTTTTGTTTTGCATCTTCAGGAGCCTCCTGCTCCTATATAAATACTGTATATTGTCTGATCTTTACTGACTGTCACCATATTATACATCCTTCTCATGCTATCTTACTTTTTCAAGTTATGACATAAGTTCTTTCTTCCGAGACCTGTAAACTTACTTACAGTATGCTTTCTGAAATAAATATTTTATCTCTTTCTTCATCCTCTTCTTTGATACTTCCTTCATAGGTCTGCATAGATACTGAAGTAAAACGAGGTTAATTAAAATTCTCACAAAAATATCTAACTTGTAATGATAAAGTATTAAAGTAAACAATATACTAGAAATAAACATGAATACTTATCTTTTGTTTTTGTGTGGGGAGGCTCCATGGACTCCACCATTTTCTATCTTTCTTCAGATCAACTATCTTCAACTTAAAGTACACATTTCTCAATTTCTACTAAATATTTATTTGAGGGAGGAGATTCCTCTTCCTCTGCCACATGTGCTTGAGGCTTTCTTTTCCCTTTTCCTTGAGGTCATTCATAGGAAAAGTGTCCCAACTTTTGACAGTTGTAGCATCTGATCTTTGAAACATATTTCTTCTTATTTGGAACTCTTACAGAGTTAGCTTATTTATTGTTCTTCCTAAAGGAACTTCTTCTATTCTTTTGAATTGTAAGAGCTTCCTCTTCATTAAAAATTACACTTTTATGTTGGTCCGCAAGTCTAGATTCTTCGTGTGTGCAATATGCCCATAACTTATCAAACTTGGGTAACTTACTTCTTGCACACACTCCTTGTACAAAAGAAATCCAAAAATTTGGAAACCCATTTAGGGTTGTGGTTACAAGCTCTTTGTCATTAATGATATCTCCAATAGTTGCAAGCTGATCTCTAATTTGAGAAACTCTCATAAGATAGGATGAGACATATTCTGAGTTTTCCATCTTCATATTACGAAGTTGATTTCTTAAGGAAATATTTCAGCTAATGTCTTTGCTTTCATATAACCTGTTGAGTGCTTCATACATTTGCCTTGATGTCTATAGTTCGGATATATGAGGGATCAAATGATCCTTTACTGAATCTGACACGATTCTCTTTTCTTTCTTTTCATTCTTCTTATGCTTGGTCTTTTTCTCTTCTTCCTCTGGTTCTGGTACACCCACTATAACATGTTCTAGGAGATCATTCTCTTCTAGAATCATCTGCAACCTATGCTTCCAAGATCTAGAGTTTCCAGATCCTTCCAGCTTGTCTTCTACCCTCATATCGATAGCCATTCTTTCTTGCAGTAGAAACCCTATCCCTCTGGGCTATAGAACTAAACTCACCAAAAGATGCACTGGACTGAGGCGAGTATGCTGGTACAATCAGATTTCTAAAAATTCAAATTTTACCCCTCCAAACTTGATCTGTGGATTTCTGGACTGGTGCTTCTGGTTTTCTAGTACTTCTGGTTTTCTGGTACTTCTGGTACACTGGTACTTCTGGTTTTCTGTTACTTTGTGAAAACTAGGGTTTCACTTTCTGGGAGATCTAGTCACTAAAAAAGTGCGTTGAGGATGCCAAAATGTTCCTTGAGTTAGGGCACACCTTTCTAGATGGATTTGGGGCTGAAATTATTCTCCAATAAAAATCCCTAATTTGCATGTACGACAACATTTACATTTTTTATTTTCCCTGTGAAATATGCTCTCTTCAACTTAGCTCTGATACCATGTTAAAGTTTCATCTATTATTAGGTTACTTTCAATTTACTAGATAACAATAGCATATACACGATCACTGAGAGAAACACAATCAAAAGAGTACACAAGCATTTATCCTGGGAAACACTCAAGGGGAAGAAAACCCAACAAAACTTCCTTAATATAGATAGCCAATACAATTCCATGACAATGAACCAAGCAATACATAAATTCCTCTTCTAGAGATGCGCCTCTCTCTATCTTCTTTCTTCTCCAACTGCAGCTCCAAACTTGTGCTCTGATGAACAAGTGTGTGTGTGTCTAAATGAGGTGCTAACCTCTCTTATTTATACAATCTGGCACCTGTGAACTGGGGTATCTTTTCACTGGTTGTGCCGACTTCTCATTCTGGGTGGTTATAACCACTTTAATATATTCTGGTTGGGTCGACTTTTCATTCTGGGTGGTTACAACCAATTTAATATATTATGGGGCCAACTTTTCATTTAGCCTATTACAATTAGGGTTTGACCAATCCGTAAAAGGGGATTTGCTCATTTACAATACCCGACATGATCAATCCACAAAAGGGGATTGATCTAATCAATAATAAATATATATTTTATCTTTATCCACAAAAGGGGATAAGAATATTCTTTGCAGTTACACAATATTTTAACATGTTCCACACAGATCCATATGAATAATTTGAATCAGTTTCTCTGAAGATGTGAAGCTCTTCGATTTGAATTGAGCACGAGTCAGCTTCCCCATTTGACAAGATTCTCATACAAATTTATGAGGCTTAGATATTCTTGGAAGATCTTTCACATCACCTTCATTATTCAGTTTGACAATATGATCAAAATTCAGGTGTCCAAGCCTTCTGTGCCATAACCAAATTTCATCAAATTTTCTTAAATGAAATTCCTCCTTATCTTCCTTCAGAACATAGACATTGTTTTCAGTTCTAACCCCTTTTGCAATCAGCTCTCCTGTGTTCTTTGTTTTTATTTTACAATCCTTGGCAGTGAAAGTGACTTCACATCCTCTGTCACACACCTGACTAACACTAAGAATATTATGATTTAATCCATCAACAAATAATACATCTTGAGCTTTTCCTATTCCATTACTTAAGCTTATTATACCTTTACCTCTGATCTTTCATGGAGCATCACTTCCAAAAGTCACATTTCCTGATTTACTTTCTTTGAGTGATAAGAACTTTTTTTTGTCACCTGTCATATTCCTGGAGCATCCGATGTTAATATACCAGGGATTCTTTTGTCTTTGAGCTGACAACACTAATCCATACTTGTTATCTTCTTTATTCTTCCAAACCTTTACGTTTTCATCTCTGTGATTTGAATCTAGCTTATAGTTCTTTAAGCGATAGTCTGCAGCTTTATGTCCATAATTATGGAAAATGTAACATTTCGATTCATTGAATAAAGGATCATAGCGATTTTTATGCTTAATCTATGTATTTTTCCCATCCATAACATGATTTGTAGTCTGTGGTTGTTTGTTACTTGGATGTCTCATTCTTTGTTGTGGAAGATATTTACTCCTTGGGTGTCCTGATTTCTCATGTCTAAATCTTAAAGAACAATTTATAGCTTTGTGGCCAAAGTTAGAACAGTAAAAACAATATCCGTAGAAAAAATCTTTGTACCTACAATATGGTTGTCTTCTTTGAGCAGGTCGATTTCTTCCATGCTGATGATTTCCTTGAGCAGAGGGTGTATTATTTATTTGTTCTATAGATTCAGTTCTGGTACTTTTTCTTCACTCCTTGGTGGTTGATTATCTTCCTTTGTTTATGTAGGTTTGTTGTTGTGATTGGTTGTAGATTTGACAAATTTGATGGATTCTTTTTTGCTTGGTTGACCACTACTTGATCCCACTTCATAACCCAAACCAATTTTCAACTTTGGATTCCTTTGCTGATTCAGAATGGTCGCTAATCCTTTTGAGGCTTTAATGCTTGTCAGATTATGATGATATAAGGCCTGAAATTTCTCTTGATCTTTTCTGACAGACACTACTTCAGCTTCCAATTTTTCACCTTTTGTTTTGGCTTCCTTCAATTGTTCTTTGAGGATGTCTTCAATATTCTTAGCTTCTTCTAAATCAACCTTCAACAGAGAAATTTCTTCAGATGATTCATTGAATGTTCTCTCATACCTAAGCAATAATTTTTTTTCTTTTCTTTTCTTTTCTCTAAGTCTATCAATATCTTCCACGACACTGAGAAGTTATCCTTCAAGATACACTACTACTTCACCATCAACGAACTCACTTCCTATATATTGAGTGTTTATATCTTCTAAAGCTATTAGCATGAAATAATTTATTTTACTTTCAATAGAAGAGTCATTGTTTTCATCATCTAAAAAATCATCATCATTGTTTACACAAAGGCTTTTCTTATTAAAATTATTCTCTTTATACACCTTCTTGTGTTTGTGCTTCTCTTCAACATCAAATGTCTGATCCTTTCTTTTGTGAGGACACTTAGATGCAAAATGACCTATATTACCATAGTTGAAACATTTGAAGGGAAACTTACCTTTGTATTTTCCTGATCCTTTCATCAGTCTTCTCACAAAATTTGCTTCAATCTCATCTATATCGGAGTTTGTGTTTTTATCTTCTTTAAAGGATGCCTCTCTTGTAGTGGATTTACCTTTGGTGTTTCTCATTTAATAATCATTTAGGGTTCCAAGAAGTTGATCTAGTGTCAATGTTTTGAGATCAATTATTTCCTCTATAGTAGAGACCTTTGAGTTAAATTTATCAGGAAGAGATCTTAATATTTTCTGGACTAGAAAAGATTCACCTATCATTTCACCTAGACCTTTCATAATGTTGACAAGTTCTTCTACATGTAAGAAGTACTTATTGATAGTTTCATCTTCATCCATATTTAACTGCTCAAATTTCAGTCTGTGAGTCTAAAGTTTTTCCTCTTTCACCTTTTCATTACCTTCATAACTACTTATCAGCTTGTCCCACATAACTTTTGCGGAATCAAAGTGCATGAATTTGACAAACTCAGCTTTTGCAAGTCCACTGAGGATGGAAGTCATTTCTTTTTCATTAAAGATAAACTCCATATTATCATCTTTTGAGGCCAAGACTACAGGCTTCACATATCCAGTTTCAACAACATCCCAAACATCAACACCCAAAGACATTAAATATGTTCTTATCCTTATTTTTCAGAAGGAAAAGTTTGTTCCATCAAATAGAGGGGCTATGTTAGTTGAACTTCCTTCATGAATAGTCATGTTCAAGCTTATGGATCTACCTTTGATTAAAGGCATCGTCTCTGATACCAATTGATGGAAATAGAACTGAGAGAGGGGGGGGGGTGAATCAGTTATATATATATATATATATATATATATATATATATATATATATAATCTTGAAAATTTTCTTGTTCTTTTTTGAATCATTTTAGATTAATATTTAATGTATTGCATAGATATTCAATGTTTGATCAATCACACAGAATACATAGAGACACTGATTTTCATGAGGAAACCCATAAAGGGAGAAAACCTCTTATTCTTAGGATGTCAATCAAGCTCCAACTTTCATGTACATCACAGTATTTGAGCACCAACTCAAATATGAGGCTACAATCTCTGATATCAAGCTACAACTTGCAGAGAGCACCAACTCAAATATGAGGCTACAACCTCTGATAGCAAGCTACAACTTGCAGAGAGCACCAACTCTCATATTTCTCTAGCACCTACTAGATGGAAGCACCAACTCCCAAAATATCTTCCAACACCAACTAGAATTTTGAGGACTACAATCCTCCCTAGCACCACCCTACCACCCGTATTGAATCTTATGAAGCTTTCTTACTTGTTCTGTCTCTAATCTGATCTGTTAGAAATCAATGTATGCTCTACCGTCTTCAACTTCTATGCTCTTTTCCACTTCACTCTTCTTCATCTATGCTCCACTCTTTCTCCTCCTACGCACCCCTTCATCTCTGTTCAGATTTTTTTTCTGCATTTTTTTCTTTCTGATACATATGCATTCTACACACTACCTCTCTTCAGTTCTCTTCAACACCTACACACAAATCCTTTCTACACGCATGAATCACTAACTAAAAAAAATGAATCCCTTCTCAGTTCTGCGTCCTCTTGTTTCACGCCAAGTCCTCTTCCAGATAAAAAAATCATGACTCTTCATTTTCTTTGATGGTTATCCTGAGTCTCTTTGTATTCTATGGAAGTTACATTCAGTGTTTTTTATTCCTTGATGGTAATCAATTGTTTTCTAGTAGTGGTGTTAGATGTGCAACTAGGAGTTGGTCGGCCCTTCCATCTATATAGTAGATTCATGAAAAACCATGAGGAAGTGGAAAGATCCCATGGATTGAGTGTCTAATATATAAATTATGACCACAGTACCTCAATAGATTCCTCAAAGTCCAAGCCACCCTCACCAAGAATTCCATGTCGTCCATCATCACCAATGTGTTGAAAAACATCTAAAAACTATGTCAATTGTTGTAAATCCAAGGAAGAGGAAAGCGCTCACCATGATGAAATGTATATACCATAAAGTATGACCATAGGACCATGATAGAAACCAAAAAAACTAGGGTTCTCTGTCCAATTAGATTGATCCATCAACCATGCCAGAATCAACCCTTGAAACCCTAAGTTGTTGAAAAATGCATAAAGGAAGTGAGCATTTTGCAGGAATAGTTGTCTATCTCATCAAGTATCATTGTAGGAGTGAAATAGACACTCCAAGAGCTAGGGTTCTCCATCACAATATTCCAATAGCACATCATCATGAAAATCCTCATCAAACCCCCCAAGGCGCTCCAAAGTATGCCAAGGAGATGAGCGCCTATTGTTTTTAATATCATTATGAAAGTAAAATACACATGCATAACCTTAGGGCTCCCTCACCAAGAGTGTATGATTCCCGCAATATGTTAATGTTACTTGAAGGCCTAGGTAGCTCCACCAAAACAACAAGTAATATGCAAGAAGTACAAAGGAGGTAAGTTCTCTACAAAATCCATTGTATATCATATCAAGGATCTTCATAGGAGCTCAATAGACATGTTGCAAGACAGGGTGCTCTCCTACAAGCATCAAGCATCATGCATCCAGTGGCAAGTGGGTGAGTGCTCCATGGAATCCATTGTCTATTTCATTAAGCTCCATCATAAGAGTAAATATACATGTAAAATACTGAAGTGCTCCATAGAATAATATCTCAT
This sequence comes from Picea engelmannii, assembly GCA_009831015.1. Taxonomy (NCBI): domain Eukaryota; kingdom Viridiplantae; phylum Streptophyta; class Pinopsida; order Pinales; family Pinaceae; genus Picea; species Picea engelmannii. The sequence continues at coordinate 198,200 of ML790231.1, forward strand.
CATACCACACCAACAATGTAAGAAGAAACACCATGAAATACTAGCACCACAAGAAAGTTGCTCCAAACCCCGACATTGTCACAGTATAGCCATTCCCGATGCTATCATCATTGCTTTCCTGTTTTCCATCATCACTGCTAATATGCCATCGTCGTTGTTGTTCTTGCCATCAATGACAAGCACACTCTTCCTGTAAACATACTGACAACAACATAACCTTTTCTCCAGAGACTGTAGGAGTTCTTTCTTCTTCAAATCCAATATCATGAACAATGGAACTATTAAACCCATAACTAATAGTGCTTCCTTGCAGCTTATACAGAGTTCCAAACCGAACTCCCTTCAATAACACCATTGCTCCTCGAACCATCCTGTAGGTTTCCTTTTCAAATATTGTTTTTACCCCTGCATCGTCCATTTTTCTCACATAAATCAAATTTTTGGCCAAACCTGGGATGTGCATAACACCAGGTAGTGTTCTAATCCTTCCATATATGAGCCTCAACTTGACGTTTCCTTGTCCTATGATTCTGGTTGTCAGGTCATCACCTAGGAAAACATTACCTCCATCATACATTTCATATTCATAGAACCACTCCTTGTGGGGAGATATATGAAAGGATGTACCTGAGTCAACCAACCATGCCTCATGATCTACATGTTTTCTTGAAGAATCCAAGTACACATCCCTCCTTCTTGTTTGGAGGTCTTTTCTTCTGTAGAAGGAGCTTCTTCAGATCCCTTCGTTTTCTCAATTTTGGATCTACACTGCTTATTGTAGTGCCCTTCTTTTCCACATCTCCAACATACGTTTACAAAATTTCTGGGAGATTTAGATATACCCTTAGACTTAGATATATTTCTTTCCTGGGAGATTCCTCTTGCAAATAATGAATATGTGCTATGTCCTTCCATGTTCTTCCATCTCATCTCCTCTGATAACAAGGATGCAACCACTTCATCAAACTTCAAGGAAGTTGTATTACTACCTATGGCCACAACCAGACTATCCCACGAGTTTGATAAAGAGAACAACAAACTGATACACTTATCTTCATCTAAAATTTTAATCTCAACAAATACTAAATGACTTACCACAATATTGAAGGCGTTCAAATGCTCTGCCACCGAGTCTCCATCTCTCATCCTCAGGTTATACAACTTCTTTCTTGGGAAAATTTTATTTACTATGGACTTAGACTGATACAACTTCCCCAACTTATCCCATAAATATTCAGTTGTAGCTTCCTCTAACACATTTAGTAATACTGAATCTGAGAGACACAGTCAGATTGTGCTCTTCGCCTTCTAATCCAACTTTTTCCAATCATCTACTGAAGTTCTTGTAGGTGCAGTACATGGATCCACCACAATCCACTGATCTCTTTCCACCAAAAGATCTTCCATCTTGAGCTTCCACAGCTCAAATATTTTCCCATTAAACTTCTCAATCTCCATTTTCAAACTGCTCCCCATTGCTTTTCACCTGAAAAATAAATACCACAGATATCCCATTGTAACAAGGCTTATCACAGTCACAAACCAAATCCTTGACCACAAAGGTGTCCCCATGAAGCCAACAAATATCTGATACCAAATGTAGATTTTAACCTTATACAATATTTTATGGCAAATATATTTTCAATAAAAGAACATAAAATATACAATGGAAAATTCACACATTACACAGAGATTTTTCGCCTGGAAACCCAAACCGGGAAAACCAACATATTATATATTCATTTGTATTGATACATTGTTTACAATAAAATATACATATAGGAGCCAATGGCATCCAAAACCCTAACCCAATGACTTAGATTAGTCAACAACCCTAATTCCTCAACTGGAAATAGAAAAACCATCGGCAAAAACCATGTGCCAAAAAAATTCCCAACAATGGCCATGAAAATCAAGGCGACACAAAAAATGAGGCAAAAATGCAACACATTTCTGAGGAAACAAAATCTCGGGGGGGAGGGGGCGTTGCCCCCGAACCCTTGCGCAGGGGGGGTATCGCCCCCCTCAAACCCCCTTGTGCACCCGATGCAATGTAACAGACCCTAAAACTAGTTGTGCAAAGAATATAACACATACCCAACAATGCACACTCGTGATTTTGTGTTATTGATAAGCACTAACACTTGTTTATTACTAAAAATCACTGATGCTTTCTATTTTTAATGCACCAGGGGGTTTTTCCAAGTAAAAACCGGTGCATATTGTTTTATACAACATCAGTGCCTTGTTATTAATAAAGCATCGATGCGTTATAAGTATAAATCTTGGATTCTTAGTTATTTTTAACTCCCCAATTGCATTTTACTGTTAAATCCCCAATGCTTATAAGAAAAACACCCCGGTGCATTTTACTGCCCTGGTGCTTGAGGTTAACTGTACAACACCGGTGCGGTACATGTATGTACGCACTGATGCTTGTACCTCATAAAAACACACTGATTTGTAAACATCCACTAACACCTCTGGTTGCCCATATTTTTTTAGTTATAATCAAGTTCCATTATAGTATCCACAAAAACATCCACTATCAAAAACATATGTTGTAGCGAAGGTATTTTTGACATTTTTTTCCAATTTTGTAACACTAGAAACCTTCATTATAACCTCAGCTAAATGGTATTTTCCTTGTAGTGTTTCATTACTTCTTGCTAAATATTTATGTTCTTCATATTATATTTCATTTGGTATATTGCAAGTGGTATCAGAGCTCCTTCTTGGGAAGAACTCGAGGGGTAATTTTTTTTTCGAGGTAGAGACGTATTCCAACGTATTTAAGCTACAAAGATCTATCATTCTACGCATAAACCCGTGGTCGAGGAATCATACATGCAATAAATACAAGTGGTACTTAAGCACACATTTTTGGCCACCCTAGTAACCCTTGTTGGTACCCCTTTGAGTGGTAGCACATTAGACAACACCTGTATGTGGATCGACCTAGATATCCCGAAGCCCTCTGTAGATAAAATGATTGATTTCCTGACTACTATAGTGTCACTGAGAATATCACTCGGGAAGATACTCTCTAGTACCTGGGTAATCGGATAGTACGACTAAGGGTACGGTCTAGTATCCTTAGTTGGTGCCCTGAAATATTGGGTCGAGTACTACTGTTCGACCCCACACATATATAAGAGAGCTATAGCACAGGGAAAACCCTTTCCTGTAGATACCCTACAAAACCTAGCCCTTGGGATGACAACAATTGATCTATTATAGTGCAACTTGGCCCTTGCTAAATTTTTTGCTGTAGAAACACTTCATGCCAACATTTTTTATTATTGAGATTTTGGGAATTTTTCCATTGCAAAAGTATTCATGGAGGAGTATAAATCCATAGGAGTTGGAAGTGGAATCCCTCCATACTTCCATACGTACCGAAGTCAAATATTCCCTACACATAGAAGTCCAAGTAGCCATCCATGTTTCCATGCAATAGTTCATGAAAGGTAAGAAGGTGGAGCCCAATGAAGAAGACCCCCAACATTCCCATCATGAGCATAATCATTTGTCCCACTCCCCTTGGGATTCTCCACACTCTTGGAATAAGGTGCCCAAAGTTGACATGCATAAATTTGATGGATCCACCCTAGCAAGGTGGGTTTCTCAAATGGAACAATACTTCTCCCTTCATAATATTTGAGATGATGAGATCAAAATCCATGTAGGGGTTTTGTACTTGGATCAAGAACGATGGAAGTGGTGGCAATGGCATACGAAATGTTATCCAGGAATACCCACTTGGAACATGTTCACTAAAGCAGTTTGTGGTCAATTTGATAAGGAATCACATTTTTTGGGACGACTCACCAAGTTGTGCCAAACATGATCATTCATAGATTTCAGCACAGCATTTGAACATTTGGCTATTTGAACCAATGGATTAATTGATGCATTTTACATTGAATGTTTTATCAATGGCTTAAATGAAGCCATCCAAGCTCATGTTAGCATGCATCATCCTACTACCTAGTTGTAGGCATGCCAATTATCACTGGAAGCAAAGGCCATCCTTCCGGCCCTACCCATGAAGGATACATTCCTCAACCATCCTCGCCTTGGGACTCACCCTGCTAAGAAAAAAACCTTGAAGGTCAAAAAGGTATCTCCAACAGAAATGGTGGAACGTTGCAAGCAAGTACTTTGATACTATTGTGATGAAAATTATTCACCAGGACATAAATGTAGAGAACAAAATTTCTTCAATATTGATGCATCAACTTCCTCTCCCTATGAAGACATCCCATCAAATGAGCTCTTGACCCAGAGGAGGCTCACCCAAGTGATCATACTGAAGCTCCAGTTGCAACCCCTGTGGAACTAGAGGAACCTGTCATATCTCTTCATGCCCTCTCGGTTATTTCATCCCCGCAGACATTGAATATCAAAGGCTACTTCAAACATATGCTAGTTGTGGTGTTGATTGATAGTGGTAGCACCCATAATTTTATTCACCACCGGCTCGTTGAGGATCTCCATTTCTTTGTCCACCCTGTTTCTAATTTTCAAATCCTCATCACTAATGGTGGTACTATGAAGTGTGGGGGTCGTTGTGAGAATGTCAAATTCCAAATGGGTGATTATCATTTTAAAAACCACATGTTCTCTATTGCCATGGGTGGTTTTGATATTGTATTGGGCATGGAATGGCTTCACAATATGGGACCAATAAAAATGGATTATCAATAATTATATATGATATTCTCCCAATATGCTCACACCTACACCCTCTGAGGTCTCAAGCATGCTCCTCTGAAATCATCGGTTCTCAAAGGATGGAAATTTTTTTTGAATAAAGGCCACCATGGTGTGATTTCTCAATTTCATGCCATCCAAGTCACTAAATAGGCCTATCAGGTAGTTCCTCCTAGCCTATAACTAATATTGGAAAAGTACCCCAAGGTATTTGAGGTTCCCACAGACTTACCTCCCTCCAGGAGTGAAGATGATCATAACATCCCTCTCCTTTCAGGAATTCAACCCCCCAATGTACATCCCTACATATATCCATTTTCTTATAAAAATGAGATAGAAAATATGGTACATGAGTTACTGGAGGTGAGGGTATTTCTCCCTAGTACCAACCCATATTCTTCTCCATTTGTGATGGTCCTAAAGAAAGAAGGTACTTGGCGCATGTGTACTGATATTCGTGCCCTGAATAAATTGACCATCAAAGATAAGTTTCCCATTCTTGTCATTGATGATCTATTGGATGAACTCCAAGGTGCCTATGTATTCACCAAATTAGACCTTCACCCCAACTATCACCAAATCCGGATGAATGAGGAAGATATTACAAAGATTGCTTTCAGAACTCATGAAGGACATTATGAGTTATTGGTCATGCCTTTTGACCTTTTCAATGCCCCACCCACCTTCCAAAGTCTCATGAATAAAATATTGAAACCTTACCTTTGGAATTAGTTTGTCTTGGTTTTTTTTTATGACATCCTCATTTACAACCGCACTTGGGATAGCCACCTTCTTCATGTGGACAAAGTCCTTCACTTGTTGCACGCCAACCAATTGTTTTTCAAAAACACCAAATGTTCCTTTGGAACCAACGAAGTGGAATACTTGGGACACATTGTGGGTTGAGAAGGGGTAAAATTGGACCCAAAAATATACAAGTTATGTAGGAATGGCCATGACCCACGACCTTAAAGCACCTAAGGGGTTTTCTGGGTCTAACAGGATATTACAAGAAATTTTTCCACCATTTTGGCAAAATTGCTAAGCCCTTGACCGACCTTATTAAGAAGAATGCATTTCATTGGACACCTGCTATTGAGCAAGCCTTCACCAAGTTAAAGATGACCATGTGCACTACTCCTGTCCTTGCATCCCTTGACTTCAACAAAACCTTTGTGGTGGAATCAGATGCTTTTGGCACTGGTATAGACGCAACGCTCACACAAGATGGTCAAACTTTTTCCTTTACTAGAAAAGCGTTGAGTGGTTGTAATATGGGAATATCTACGTATGAAAAAGAAATGATGGCCATTATCCATGCGATGCACACATGATAGCCATATCGTTTAGGATGTCATTTTCAGATCAAAACAAATCACCATAGTCTGAAGTATTTTTTTGAGCAAACATTATCCTCCCCAGAACAAAACAAGTGGTTGACCAAAATGTTGGGTTATTATTATGAAATCATATATAAAAAGGGAAAATACAATATCGTCATTGATGCACTGTCAAGACAACATGAGGAGGACGAATCCTTATTTTCCTTATCCTTACTGGTCCTTGATTGGATTGCAGAAGTACGCCAAGAGTGGATAACACACCTGATTATCTCCATGATAATTCAATGCCTTCAGGAGGGCCCTAATCCTCCAATAAGATACACTTTCCAGGATAATATTCTCATATATAGGGATTTCCCAGTTCTATCACTCTCTTTAGCACTCAAGCTAAGGCTCTTAAATGAGTTTCACTCATAAGCTATTGTAGGTCACTTGGGCTTCCAAAAGACTTATTCTTGTGCATGTTGTTATTTTTTCTGGGAAGGTATGAAGAAGGATATCCTTCAATTTTTCACTGAATGTGAGGTGTGCCAACATAATAAAGGTGAAACTATCAAGTCTCTAGGAGCCCTACAACCCCTCTCCATTCCATATTCTATGTGGATAGACATCTCCATGGAATTTATAGTGGGCCTTCCTAAATCTGGGAAAAATTATGTCATCATGGTGGTGGTTGATCGCCTCTCCAAGTATGCTCATTTTTATTCTTTACCCCACCTTTTAACATCGACACTAGTAGCACAAGTTTATCTTGATCATATTTTCAAGTTACATGGCATGCCCACCTCTATTGTATCTGATCATGACCCAACTTTCACCAACACATTTTGGCAAGAGTTTCTTAAATTGCAGGGCACCCAATTGAAAATGAGTACAACCTACCACCCCCAGTCTGATGACCAAACAGAAATGGTAAACAAATGTTTCAAAACCTAATTACAATGTTTTTCTTTAGACAAACAACACCATTAGGTGTAATGGATCCCCTTGGAAGAATGATGGTACAATAGTTCCTATCATACGACCACTAAAATGACCCCATATGAAGAAATTTATTGCCAACACCCACCTATAGTTACTACCTATCTTCCAGGCACATAAAAGGTCCAATATATTGATACAATGTTGCAAGGTTGAACAACCACCCTAGTAGCTCCGAAGGATAACCTCCACATGGCCCAAAATCACATGAATCAACATGCAGACCATCATCGTTTAGAAAAGGTTTTTCAGGAAGGTGATCATGTGTTTCTCAGGCTCCAACCTTACAAACAAAAATATCTCAAATCCCAAGGACATCACAAGTTGGCACCCAAGTTTTATGGGGCCTACTAGATCATCAAGAATATTGGTTCAGTGGCCTACAAATTGGTCCTTCCAGCTACTTCCAAAATCCATCCGATGTTCCATGTTTCCTGTCTAAATAAAGTGGTGGGACATAATTTAATGGTCCAAACCATCCTTCCAAAATTAGATGAAGAAGGATCCCTTTGGATCCAACCAGAAGAAGTCTTCAATAATCGTGAATGTCAATTGCGAGGCATAACTATTAAAGAAGTGTTGATCAAGTGGAAGGAAACATCACCAAAGGATGAAACTTGGGAACTTGTTGAGGTCATTTTCTGCCTCTGAACAATCCCCTCCCCTTTTCTATTCTCCTGAATTATTTTCTCCCTTTCTTTTCCCCCTTCTACACTTACCTATTTTCCCTTTTTCTTTTTTTCCCTATTACTATCCCTTTCTAGTTCTAAAACTTGGTCGCATTTTTAGACCGTGGGTTCTCGGGTTGGTGGACTTACAATTTATCACCTCTTTCTACAACTTCAAATAACGAGTCCAACTGATAGCCATGTTGTCCCATACTTATTTGATTTCTACGATTGCAGGTTCCTGGGTTGACAGGATTGAGCTTTCATGTTCCCAAGTTCCGTGATATACACATTGCACCAAAGAGTTTTGTGATCTACATTTCAATCCCTGGACTCCCCAAATTTCCTAAGTGTCATTCTGCCTACATGATTCTGTCCAACTGTTGTGTCATCCCATACTTAGCCAATTTCGTGCCTTGTATCACCACGGGCTGTCAGATTTGTGGGTTCCTAGGTTCACAAAAATCTCAAATCACATATTTCCCCGCCCGTCTCTGCCACTCTTGTTCCCTTCCCAATGCACATTTACTATGATTTTAATGCTAATAAATTACCATACAGGTTCGAAAGGATGGTCATTAATAAGAGAAAGGCTCGAGGATATCTCCTATTAAAACGCATTAAAACATGATTTACAGAGGATTATATCATCTCTCACAAATGTTCATTCCTAACATAATTTGGTGCAAGGGAACATTCTCGTCGACTTATGGAAGCAAAATCGACAATAGTTTTGTGGAGATACACTGAATATTTTCAAGCGCGAGGATCAGATTTTTTAGTGGTCTAGGGCATATTCCTATTATACATCCCCTTTTGCCCAGAAGGAAATAATCTGGATGTCTAGAATTGATCGCGCAGGTTGTGTCCCGAAATTTTTTGATTGTAAGGAGTTGGTCACATGGTGCACTGAGAGATATAGTCCAACCGAACAAATCATTCATTTGTGGGACCATTCCCCTGTCTCTCTGTCACCTTAGGTTTTTCATAAGATGTTGAGGCTTCTCGAGCCAACACTCACCTTCAAAAGTGAAGATTGCAGGGAGTTCTTAAAAAAAAATGACAATGGACTGGACCTCTTACCTGAATTCATAGAGAACCCAGCGACCATCCCTGAGGACATCACAAGATTACAGGTTGGCTCATTTAAAAATCCCTTCCAAGAAAATGCATGGATTTTTATGAGGATAACATGACAAGAAACCATGACCAACATCTCTTGGATGATTCTTTACATTCTATATTTTACATTCAAAGAACATGCCATATTTGATTGGGGTAAGTTGATTTCCATTGAAATATTCTCCCAATTGGCACAATACAAGAAGGAGAAGAAATTATTTATGTCATCCTATTTGGTTTTTGCGATAGCGCATTGCTTTCAGTTCCTAGGATTATCTATGTGCAATAATGTAAACTTTGAATTCGACATAGTAACCTTCTGGTATCAAACATTGTGGAGGCACAAGGCCTCCCAACATTTTTGTGAAGTTTTTAATGATTTTGTCTCAGTTTGTAAATATTTTTTGTTTGGAAAGAACACTCCCCAAATGTCTAACCAGGCGAGTAAGTTCCTGGATAGGAAGGGGATACTAGAACACATGTAAAATTATAATTTTATAAGGATTTTTGGATCCAAGGAAAATCGTTCCTTCCTTCCATGCCACATATTTGACAAAATGTTTGTTGCTAAAATAACAAGGCAATACAACTACTGGTTTCATTTTTTCCATGAAAAGAGAAAAAAACAATTCATACCTCTGCCTTGGAAAGTCGAGGATTTCATATTCATAAATATGAACGAGATTGATGAATTCGTGGGCCACTTCCACAACCTCCATTTAAATTATGTTGAAAAAGTAAAAGGGTTCGACCTTAGTGGTATTTTTGTAGAACATCTATTGGCTATTGGTTTAAAAATTATTTCATTAATACTATTATGAATGAATATGGAGGCAATGCCTTAGGAACTCCCACTCATGACATCGATGACTTGGAGAAAATACTCAACACCAATGAGTCGTACAAGCTGAGAGGAAAAGGTCCGAGTGATAAAAATTCCCAATCCCCGACTGTCACGCCAAAGAGTACAACATATCAAAAAAATGCTCCAATGACCTACCAAAGTAAGAAAGTAACCCACAATTCTTCAATCGAAGGATGAGATAAGAACCCTCCTTCCGAAAAAATTGAAAGTTCTCATAAACTTCCCTTTAGGAAGAAAAGAAAAAACATTGTGCAAGAAAAGGAGGGACCACGAGGAGAGAGTGATATTGATCCAAAAAGGATCCAGAGAAGGATAAGAACAACTCAAAATGCACCGAAGAAAATCAGGACACTAAGAGTGGCTTTGATGCAGGAGCATCTCCAACATCAAGCGAGCCAGCGCGTAAGCGAAGGACAACTGGACAAGCGCCAACACACATTTTTGAAATTACCTTGAATTTGTTGTGCCGTCTTAAATGAAGTCATTAAGAAGAGGTGCACTTGTATAATGTAATCGGACCTTGAGCCATTTGCTCTCGTCCTTAGTAGGTAGAAGGCATTTAAAATAGTTAATGCAAGTAGTCAGAATTTAATTCCAGATTAGACAGTTTTTGAGCGCAAGATGGAAATGGGATATAGACACCCTCATTATGTATTGTCACATTATTGAAGATTATTATGAGCATAGGAGAGAAGAGAAGCAGAGAGATGTGTAAAAACACCCATGTACAGATATTTGAATTAATAGAAAGAGGTTGATTCAAATTCATGGTTTTGTGTCTGTTCTCTGTGTAGTGATGTTGAATGATATGCTCATGAATGTTTGCTTCCTGTTATGAATTTGCTTTATATGCTATGTATATGATTTCATGTTTGATTTGAAGTCTGAGAGGAAGTAGGAATGAGTTTCAATTGTTTCTCTATCTAAGCCAAAGGTTCCTGCAAGGAGTGCAATTGAAGTGTCCGCGAGGAGTGCGTTGACAAAGGGTTCAGATAGGGTTGTTTTTGTTCTCATTCACCCAAGAAGTGAAGTTGGGTAAAGGAGTCGTGCAAGGAGTGCGCAGGCCAAGTGGAGTCTCTGGGTTGTGAACTTGAGTGAAGTATCTAGAGACTGTTGTTGTAGGTGTGCACAGAGTTGAAAGGATTCAACACTTAGGAGTGTTTGAAGGTTGCTGCAAGGAGTGCACGCAAGAGTCTTCTCTAAGACTTAGAATTATAAGAAAGCTCAGGAAAGGTAAGGCCTTCAAATTTGTTGAAGAACAGTGCAAGGGAAGCTGTGATTGGAGGTTTGTAAGAAGTGTCGTAAGTTCGCATAGTAGGTGGACGAGTCACGCGGAGGAAAACTTGGTCATTCATAGAAATCATCAAGGAGGAACGGATGATCGAAATTCTCTGAGGAGAATCTGTGAATTTTCGTGAGCCGTTAGATCTCACAGAGAAGCAAGAGAGTTATCATGAAAGCGCCGAAGGGTTCAAAGCTCAAAAGGGGCAGGACCGTAGATCCGAGTCACAAGGACCATCGGATTTACACGTGAAATTCCCATATCGGGGTTTCGTGGGTTGAAACCTCGTAAACATAGCAACAAGAATCGCGATATTCCAATACGCGATATCCCGACGGCTAAGGGAACAGTGTGGGGCCACAGGAGTCGGCAAGTGGACAGGTGGCACACTGTATCGTGGTTTCGCAACGAGAAGTCTCAAACCAATTGCATCAGGATTCGTGATACCATGAAATCCAAAGTACCAATAAGATGAAGTGACGTTGAAGGGTCGAACTCATGCATGTATCGGAGTTTCGGCATATCGAGATTCGGGGGTCGGCAAGACAAGTTGTTTGACATCGCGAGTGTTGAATTCATGATAGGTAAAGTCCCAAAAGAGAAGGAAAGGGTCAGCATTGACTGTTGTCGGGTCTCAGGGATTCGAGAGTCCAATGCCTGACCACTGACCTCGCGAAGTCACGAAGTTCGATCTCCCGATTGTAAAGAGGAGATCCCGTGGAGAGTTTGTTGTGGGTGCAGAATTCCTGATAGGGAATTAGAAGGACCAATCAGAGTTCTTCGGTCCGAAGGAAAGAAAAGATCCTATGTTGACGGGGACCTTCCGACCTGCGGGTTGAGAGGTAGAGGGCATCTACACCATTTTTGGTGTCAGAGCCTAGAAAGATTCTTTGCTTTCTGTAGCAGAGAAGAAGAATTCACCATGCTGTCAAGGAGAAGGGACATGCAAACACCCGATCCACCAGAGGATAGGGAAATGCCAAGAAGAAGAGGCAGGCAGATGACAGATCCAGCTATGGAGAGAGAAATGCATGATCTACGAGCTAGACTCGAAGACATGGAGATAGCTCAAAGACGCACAGTTAGTGTTGGGGATCTCAGTGATTCCAAGAGTGAAGCTGAGGCTGAACGTGAAGAAGAAGTTGCAACCGAAGATGCGTCAAACAAGCGTTTGATCAGAGCTATTGCAAGAATGGGTGCAAGAGAAAAGATGGACATTCTAGTTTATGAGGGAAACTTGGATGCAGAGGAGCTTCTAGACTGGATTAGAGCTCTAGACACATACTTCGATTATGAAGATGTCGAGGAAGACAAGAAAGTCAAGCATGTTGTCACAAGATTGAAGGGACATGCAGCATTGTGGTGGGATGAACTACAAGCTGACAGACGCTGCAAAGCCAAGCAGAAGATCAAAAGCTGGGATAGAATGATCGTGAAGATGAAGGTGAAATTCATCCCAAGAGAATACCAAATTACTCTGTTTAGGAGGATGCAGAACCTGAGACAGTGAAAGAATACACTGAGGAATTCTACAAACTGAACATTAGGGAAGGTCATTAGGAAATCAATGATGAGAAAGTTGTCAGATACATGAATGGCCTGAGATATGATATCCAGGATGAGATGAGCATGGTAACCATATGAACGGTGGAAGATTCTTATCAGATGGCTCTGAAAGTGGAAGAGAAGCTGAGCCGAAAGCAGAGTCAGAGGGGCCGAGGCAGAAGTCAGCCCAGAGGAAAATCGGTTGCCCAAGACAAATATCAGAAGCCCAAGGAGGAATGGAAGAAACCTCAGACTCGAACTGAGAGAGGTGGAACTTCACAGAGAGGGCCATACGCTGAACAGAGAGGGAAACATACTGAGCAGAGAGGAGGTTATGTTGATAACAACACTTTTCCTCGTACTAGAGGTAGATGAAGAGGAAGAGGTGGAGTAATTACATGCTTCACGTGCGGAAAGAATGGGCACAAGTCTTATGAGTGTCCAGACAAGAAGAAAGAGAGTGGAGAAGCTCACATCGTTGAAGCACAAAGGCGGGATGTTGAGGCAGAAGACGTTGAAGGTGAAAGATCACTGATGATGCGAAAATTCCTTTTGACACCCGAGAAGGAGGTGGAGAGTTCAGTCCAAAGGACCAAACTTTTCAGGACTGCTTGCAAGACCAAGGACAAGGTATGCAAGGTCATTGTAGATAGTGGTAGCATGGATAATCACGTTTCTACAGAGATGGTAGAGAAGCTGGAGCTGGAGACGACTAATCATCCAAGCCCATATAGAGTTTCGTGGCTACAGAAAGGACACCAGGTAACTGTCACTAAACAATGTTTAGTTGAATTCAAGATAGGTGGATATAATGTTAAGATATTATGTGATGTCATTCCTATGGATGTTTGTCATCTATTGCTGGGTAGACCATGGCAATATGACAGAAATGTGATTCATGATGGAAGAATGAACACATACGCCTTAGAGAAGAATGGGAGGACACACATGTTGCTTCCAATTAAGGATAAGGAGGTGAAGCTGGAAGTAAGAAACACAGTACTTCTCATGAGTGGGAAGGAACTTCTTACAGAGGTTCAGAAGAAGGAGGATCCACAGTTCATTGTGGTCAGAAATCCTAGAATTGTTCTGACTAGCACCAGGGTAGATGATTTACCAGAAGAAGTTCAGGAACTACTGGAAGAATTCGCTGACATAGTAGTGGATGAATTACCTCGTTTGTTGCCATCGATCAGGAGTGTGAGTCATCATATTGATCTCATACCAGGAGCTAGTTTGCCAAACAAATTTGCATACAAATTGACGCTGCAAGAGAATGAAGAGGTCAAGAGACAAGTCCAGGAGTTGTTGGACAAAGGTTTGGTCAGGGAAAGCTTGAGTCCATGTGTTGTTCCAACAGTGCTCAGTCCGAAGAAAGACGGAGGCTGGAGGATGTGTACTGACTCGAGGGCGATCAGCAAGATAACCATCAGGTACAAATTTCCATTGCCGAGGATGGATGATCTGATGGATTGCTTGAGTGGAGCAAAGTATTTTTCAAAGATTGATTTGAAAAGCGGTTATCATCAAATCCACATGAGAGAAGGTGACAAATTGAAGACAACATTCAAAACCAACGAAGGGTTGTATGAATGGCTTGTTATTTCATTTGGCTTAACAAATGTGCCGAGTACCTTCATGAGGTTGATGAACGAATTCATGAAGGAGTTCATCGAAAAATTTGTCATTGTGTATTTAGATGACATACTGGTTTACAGTAAAACAGTGGCAGAGCATCTAAAGCATTTGGATACAGCGATGTAGAGACTACAGTAGGAGAAGTTGTTGATAAACATGAAGAAGTCCTCATTCATGAAAATAGAGCTCTTTTACTTGGGGTTTGTTATTTCGTCAAATGAGTTGAGGATGGATCCAGGTAAGGTGGAGGTAATCAATAATTGGCCATCACCAAAGAATATCTTTGAGGTGAGAAGTTTTCATGGATTGGCTAGTTTTTATCGAAATTTCATCAGGAATTTCAGTGGAATTAGTGTAGCGATGATGGATATAGTGAAGAAAAGACATAAATCTTTTCACTAGACTGAAGAAGATGAAAAGAGTTTTAATCTGTTGAAGAGGAAGATTACGGAACAACTAGTTCTGATGTTGCCGGATTTCCAAAAAACATTTCAGGTGAAATGCGATGCAAGCGGATTTGCAATCGGGGCAGTCTTGAGTCAAGAAGAAAGGCTGATAGCATACTTCAGCAAGAAGCTGAATGAAGCGAAAGTGAAGTAATCCACATATGACAAGGAGTTTTATGCTATCATTCAGGCATTAAATAAATGGAGGCATTACTTGATCCCGAAAGAGTTTGTATTGTACGGTGACAATCATGCATTGCAGTTTGTGACTCAACAAGAGAAGTTGAATCAGAGACATATCAAATGGGTTGAGTATATGTAGAATTTCACATTTGTGATTAAACATATTTCTGGTACTGCTAACAAATTGGTTGATTCTTTGAGCAGGAAGTGTTTGTTGTTGCAGGAGTTCAAAGTCAAAACGTTGGGTTTTGATGATCTTAGGGACATGTACGTTGATGATCCATATTTTAAAGAAGCGTATGAAGCAGCTGAGAATCCAATTCTCAGAAACCAAAGAAAATGGGTCGAATACATGATCCAGGAAGGATTGTTGTTTAGAGGCAATCAACTGTGTATTCCAAAATGCTCCATGAGGGAGAACTTGCTAAAGGAGAAACACAGTGGAGGATTGGCAGGGAACTTTGGTCATGACAAGATGTTCGAAAAGTTGAATGAGTCATATTTTTGGCCGGGAATGTGAGCATATGTCAAGAGATTCGTGGACAGATGTAGAATTTGCCAGCATTCGAAGGGAAGAAAGCAGAATGCGGGGTTTTATACCCCATTGCCCATACCAGAAAGGTCGTGGGATGCAATTAGCATGGATTTTGTATTGGGGTTGCCAAGAACACAAAGAGGTTGTGATTCAATCTTTGTGGTGGTGGATAGATTTTCCAAGATGGCACACTTCATTCCATGTCAGAAAACCAGTGACACAACTCACATTGCGAATCTGTTTTTCAAAGAAGTCATTTGACTTCATGGGTTGCCAAGAAGTATAGTTTTGGATCGAGACACCAAATTCATAGGGCATTTTTGGAGGACCTTATGGAAGAAGCTAGGAACTAGCTTTTTGTTTAGTTCATCTTATCATCCTCAGATGGACGGACAGATAGAAGTGATAAACAGAAGTCTGGGAGACTTGCTGAGAAGCTTGGTGATAGAAAACCACAGCCAGTGGGACAACATATTACCACAAGCAGAATTTGATTATAATGACTCAGTTAACAGAAGCACAGGGCATAGTCCATTTCAAATTGTCTATGGCATGTAGCTGAGAGGAATTTCTAAACTGAGGGATTCAGAAGAGACTGCAACTAGGAGCGCTAGTGCAGAAGAATTTGCAGAGGCGATGAAGGAACTTCATAGCCAGGTGAAGAAACGACTGCTGAATTCGAGTCAGGAATATAAGCGCAGAACAGATCAGCATAGAAGACAACTTCAGTTTGAGGTTGGTGACTTGGTTCTGGCACATTTAAGGAAAGAAAGGTTCCCGAGAGGAACATATAATAAGCTGAATATGAAGAAAATCGGACCATGTAGGGTCTTGAAGAAATTTGGGGCGAATGCTTATGAGATTGAATTAACTGATGGGATCAGAATTTCTATGATATTCAATATCTCATATTTGTACCCATATAAGGTTGAGGAAATGGAGACTTGAGATGAGAATCCAGTGATCCAGTGGACAAAGCAGATGCCAGTTGTAGATAAGCCACAGATGGAGTGCATACTGGACAAAAGAGTGAGTAAAAGGACCAAGCGGAAGCAATACTTTGAGTATTTGGTCAAGTGGAAGAACCATCCAGTTGAAGATGCCAGCTGGGAGAATGAAACAGAGATCCAAAGGCATGGACAGACCGTGCAAGAGCTCATGGATAGGAGCCCATGAAAGTTTTCAAGCGAGGGAGTATGATGCAGGAGCATCTCCAACATCAAGCGAGCCAATGCGGAAGCGAAGGACAACTGGACAAGCGACAGCACACATTTTTGAGATTACCTTGAATTTGTTGCGTCGTCTTAAATGAAGTCATTAAGAAGAGGTGCACTTGTATAATGTGATCAGACCTTGAGCCATTTTCTCTCGTCCTTAGTAGGTAGAAGGCATTTAAAATAGTTAATGCAAGTAGGTAGAATTTAATTCCAGATTAGACAGTTTTATAGTGCAAGAGGGAAACGAGATATAGACACCCTCATTGTGTATTGTAACATTATTGAAGATTATTATGAGCATAGGAGAGAAGAGAAGCATAGAGCTGTGTAAGAACACCCATGTACAGATATTTGGATTAATAGAAAGAGGTTGATTCAAATTCATGGTTTTGTGTCTGTTCTCTGTGTAGTGATGCTGAATGATATGCTCATGAATGTTTGCTTCCTGTTATGCATTTTCTTTATATGTTGTGTAAATGATTTCATGTTTGAGTTGAAGTGTGAGAGGAAGTAGGAATGAGTTTCAATTGTTTCTCTATCTGAGCCAAAGGTTCCTGGAAGGAGTGCAGTTGAAGTGTCCGCAAGGAGTGCATTGACAAAGGGTTTAGATAGGGTTTCTTTTGTTCTCATTCACCCAAGAAGTGCAGTTGGGTAAAGGAGCCATGCAAGGAGTGCGCAGGCCAAGTGGAGTCTCAGGGTTGTGAACCTGAGTGAAGTATCTAGAGACTGTTGCTGCAGGTGTGCGTAGAGTCAAAAGGATTCAACTCTTAGGAGTGTTCGAAGGTTGCTGCAAGGAGTGCACGCAAGAGTCTTCTCTAAGACTCAGAATTATAAGAAAGCTCAGGAAGGGTAAGGCCTTCGAATTTTTTGAAGAATAGTGCAAGGGAATATGCGATTGGAGGTTTGTAAGAAGCGTCAAAAGTTCGCACAGTAGGTGGATGAGTCCTACGGAGGAACACTTGGTCATTCATAGAAATCATCAAGGAGGAACGGACGATCGAAATTCTCTGAGGAGAATCCATGAATTTCCATGAGCTGTTAGATCTCACAGAGAAGCAAGAGAGTTATCGTGAAAGTATCGAAGGGTTCAAATCTCAAAAGGGGCAGGACCATAGATTTGAGTCACAAGGACCATTGGATTTACATGTGAAATTCCCATATCAGGGTTTCGTGGGTTGAAACCTCGTAAACATAGCAACAGGAATCGCGATATTCCAATATGCGATATCCCGACGGCTAAGAGAACAGTGTGGGGCCACATGAGTCGACAAGTGGACAAGTGGCACACTGTATCGGGGTTTCGCAGCGAGAAGTCCCGAACCAATTGCATTAGGATTTGTGATACCGCGAAATCCGAAGTACCAATAAGATGAAGTGACGTTGAAGGGTCGAACTCACGCATGTGTCGGAGTTTCAGCATATCGGGATTCAAGGGTCGGCAAGACAAGTTGTTTGACATCGTGAGTGTTGAATTCACGATAGGGAAAGTCCCGAAAGAGAAGGAAAGGGTCAGCATTGACTGTTGTCGGGTCTCGGGGATTCGAGAGTCCAACGCCTAACCACTAACCTCACGAAGTTGCGAAGTCCGATCTCCCGATTGTAAAGAGGAGATCCCGTGGAGAGTTTGTTCTGGGTGCAGAATTCCCGATAGGGAATTAGAAGGACCGATCAGAGTTCTTTAGGCCGAAGGAAAGAAAAGATCCTGTGTTGACGGGGACCTTCCGACCTGTGGGTTGAGAGGTAGAGGGCGTTGACACCAAGCTTCAACAAACAACAAAAGGGAAAAAATGAAAGTTCCCAAAAATCAGTTAAAACAACATGATCGTGAAGAGTGTGTCGCAATATTTCTAACGATGCAAATGAATCATCAAACAAAGTTACGGATAAAAATTTATAAGAGGTCAAAGATCATGTCAAACTTGGTCAAAAGTAAAAAAGTCAAGGTGACACGTGGCACCACTGCAAGGGTGACATATAGAAATTCTATACAACTAAATTGGCATGGGATGACATGGCAAGGTCGTATATATTGATGACAGACACATGGGCAAATTAGGTTATGACACATGTCATTTTCGTGGACAAATGATATGGTGCCACATGGCCCAGTCATGGGCTACCATGTGGCACCCCTTAAATGGCTGGTGTGTATAATTTATATGACTCCATAGGATTCAAACTCATGACCTATTCTATCCCAAAGGCCCCACACCTCCATGCTAGCCAACATACCCATGCATAGGCCTTGTTTGTAATGTGGCTTAAATGTTATTTAAGTTTGAATCTTTTTGTATGGGGAAAAGGGAAAGGGCTAGGCCCTTGGCCCAACCCTTGGTTCTATGTAACCCATGCGACCACACTCCAATGAATGGAACCTTCCACCTAACCTCTGCCAACTACCCGCCACCAAATATAGCATATTCCACCAGCCATCATTATAGTAGCGCTCTGCCAGATGTGGTAACCGCTCCACCAAATATAGCAGCATCTTCGCCATTTTATCAGATCTGCCAAAACTCTTAACAAATTACCAAAAGAACCGAGAGTCTGTGGGGTTTGACCCAGGAACCTCCCCAACAACCCATGCCTTAAAATAGCCTCCATAACCAATGCACCAACTTTCTCATCAATGCACAACCGCTCACAAAGTATTATATAAGGAGGCCTCCCATTAGAGTTCGGAACAGAGCATGAGAGGAATACCAAGTGCGTCTGTACGGTATGGATTTTTTCACAGTTTTCTAGGTTGGGCATGGATTTCAAGATATCTCTAGTCATTTTTTATAGGAGCAATGGAACGCAAACCGAGGCAAAGGTGCCTCTTGGGCCAAAAAGTGTCAGACTCAGATCGAGGAGTAGAGACAATGATTTTTAGGTAAAACGAAGCCACAAACACAATGGTGGTGCTAGTTTTCTGATCTAAGCAAATATTTTGTAGCTTAACTCCAGAATGAGGTATACTTATGTATTTTTCCTAATTATTTTGTGGAGTTAATAAAAAGGCCTACCCATTTGAGAGCAAGACCCGGAGACGTACTCCACCAGGGATGAACTCCATTATCATTTTTTTGATTTCATATTGCATGATTATGTCTCTTTCCTTTCGAGATTTTCCTTCTTTATTGTGTACTTTAGTTTATGCTCATTTAATACATTTCTTTAATAAGTCACCTAACAAAAAGATCCCAGATCAAATATCCACTACCTCTCCCTCGAGGATATGGAACTCAAAATTGACATCGAGAAATTGTTCCACAATATTGACTAGCTAGAGAACACTCCTCACCAAAACCCTCAGATGGAAATAATTGAGACCGAGACCTTCAAGGAATAAGAGCCTTTTGCATTTCAGAGCATTGTTTTTGAAAACGAGTCCAAAATTTTGATTATTGAGAAAATAGATGTAAATAATAAGAAGGGCAAATCTCGTTCAGAGATTAACCTACAGAACATGCGGCCTTCCCAAATTTCCCAGATAAATCGAGCAACTGGAGATTCTCTAGACAATTCTATTGGAGGCCTTGAAGTAGAGAATGCCAGGTTAAAGGAGTGAATCAAAGAATTGGAGGAAGCTTTAATGCCCCTTCCAGTACATGCTAGTCCTTTAGAAATGATCGAACCTACCACACCTACGGAAAAATTAAAAGGATTGATAAGCCTTCTCACATCAGCCCGAGGCTACGTGGAAAAGAATATCAAGAAAATAATGGAATTAATAATAGAGGCTTGGGATATGTCAAAGAGCATGGTCTCTTTTGGAATGAGAGCACACACTTTTCATGAATATTTGCAGGAAGATTTGAAAAATGAGCAAGGTTTCTACCTCGATGTGGCTGTACCATTTGGTGTTAAATTTACTAATATGACAGAATTGAGAAGAAGAGAGGAGGATCTCCTTTATCAGAAATAGATAAAACAATTGAACGCATGCTGGAAGGAAAAGGTTAAAAACCTGAATATTATTGTTCAAGCATGCATCCAGGCCATAGCCAGAAGGGAGGAATTATTCAAGAAGCTAACTAAGATAGATATAGCTGGAAACACCAATGAGGTCCAAGACCCCAAATTAATACTCAACTCATTTTTCTTAACCAATCAAGCATTTGATGAACAAGTTGAGATCTTTAGAGGGTTATCATTTGAAAAAATCTATGGCATTCTTGAATATGGTGAAGATGATGTGGAAACCTGTCTAGTTGATTATTCGATTAAAAATCAATATATTGAAGAAGATTTGTAGAAAATTTCTATTGATCTAAGGGACTTGGAATGAGAACACTTCAATATAAAAATCTGACATGAAATCAACGTGGCGCCAATGAGGAGCTACATCGAGGAGTGGTTCAAAAAGGTTGTTGACAAGATTACCAATGAAGGGCAAAGGACGGTTGAGATGGTTCCTATAACCGCTGAGGAGAACCATAAAAGGAAATCAGTGAGAAAGTGACAAAACATGAGATACCATCATACTAAGTTCATATTGATCACATATTTATGTCTTTATCAAGTTGTTCATCCAGTTTCTCCATGTATTTAAATAGAAAGGTTTAAATGAAGACTGGTAATTTCCTTTTTCTTCTTACCAAGTCTTCATGCCTTCCGTTGCCCACTTTCTTCTTTCTATGAGCTTCATTCTTATACATATTTTCTTTATGGTCTATGGGATCCCCAATCCTAGTCATTATGAAAAACACATTTTAATTTTAGAGAATATGTATTGAACTATATATTTTTTAGAAATTCCAAGAGAACTATTTTGGGAACAATCTCGACTATACTTTGTAACCTAGTTTTTCTGAATATAAAGTATTTGAGGTTGATCTATCATTATCTTCATTTGAGCTTCCCATGTACTACTCTGTAAAAGTTCTCTTGTGCATGCAAATAATTTTCTTTTATTTTTTATGTGATCATAAATATTTATCCCCACTATGATGGATGTGAGGAGGTTCTGTTTATTTTCTTTAAATGTATGAATGTTTGTGTTTCCTGGTCCATTCTCAGGAACTCTCTTTTTAAAAGAAAAAGAAAAATATTTTCCATTTTTTGTTCTATCTATTTTCCTTTGTCGAACTTCTTTAAAAGTCCCACATTTATAAATTTTGGACAGAGGAGTACCACCTATATACAAATGCAAGAGGATTTTCATCCTCGTGAGGTTTCCATTTCTATCCTAACAGATTCAAGCGTCAACAGAACTAACAACCATACTCCAGCAGTTTCCACACCTTCATCCTTGAGGACAAGGCTACTTTTGAAAGGGGAGGGCATGTTAGGATCTGATCCTAACCCCACTTCATGGGTCATTAGTTAGAAGGATATGTTTTCTATGTAATAAAGGCTGACATTAGTTAATAATTCCTAATAAATAAAGGAGAATAAGTTAATGTAAGAAGACCTAATAAAATCTTCTGCTTCTAGAAAGATCTTCCTCTAGAAGTTTCCTTAGAAGGTAGAATTAGTATAAATAAGAGTAGGGGGTATTGGATATTTTTGTCTTGGATATTATTGTAATAGAGATCTTCTCTACTGTAGATTTCCCCCTAGAAGAGGCAAGTGAACATTGTTATCTTAATAAAGGTTCTCTTTCTAGTATTGATCTAGCTATCATCTTGTTATTTCATTACTGCTTGCTAAATATTTATGCTTTTCATATTATATTTCAACTGCATATTGAAATATTCTATTCCTCAAATGCATCTTAAATATAATTTGATATCATCATCTACAACAAAAGAAGAATACCATGTGTTTTCAAGCCTGGGATAGAATTTGGAATTTTCATAAAATTAGTGCCAGGGTTTAACCCTTGGAAGGCCAACCTGCACTTTGGGTCTCAATTTCTAATACCTCCACCTTGATATTTGGTAATTATTTCTCATCCCTCTTAGAGCCTTTGACTATGGCCATGTTGGTATATTTTTAATCTTGGTGGCAAAAAATGCATTCTCTTGTCGGAAAATGGAAGAATCAATCACATGATTCTTCTAGAGGAGAAGGCAATAAGAGAGGATGCAAAAAGAATAATTTTAGAGGTAGGGGAGTTAGAAATAATTTCAATGAGATATTTTATATTCATTGTTTCCATTGTCGAAATAAGGGACATGAGGTAAAGCCATGGGAGAAGAACAAATACAAGCAAGACGAAAAAAAAATAAAATCTACTAAATATGTTCAATTTGTTATTGTTCATTACAGTACTAGTGTAAATGAAGAATTATTCAAAACTTCATTTGCTTCTTAGAGAGATTCTTGGTTGATTTATAATAGTGTAACATGCCACATGAATTTTTGGAGAGACTTATTTGAAGACTATAACTATGATACAATCAGTTTTGCAGATGGATCCAGTCCCAAACCTACGAGAATTGGCACCACCATGCTCAAATTTCCTGGATTCTCGGATTATCTTTTGCATAATGTTCTCTATATTCTAGAGTTGTAGAGGAACTTACTGTATCTTGTGCACATCAAATTACAATTCCATTCCATTCACATGTTTTATGGGAATGTTTAAATAAGGAGATCTTTTGACAACATGGTCATCATGATAGGATGCGAAGATGACAAATTGTTGAAATTGAAAGGGACATCTACACAAACATAGAATTATACATGCCTTTCTCACCATGATAAAGATACACCATCTTCCATTATTTTGTGGTTTGATAGATTTGGGAACATCAATTATGATAGTCTTCACGTGTTGAAGAAAAATGGTGTTTCTGGTTTGCTTACCATTCCAATGAATTTGCAATAATGTGAGGCTTGTATCCTTGGAAAACACAACAAGTATCCTTTTCATGATTCCACCTCATGAGCATGTATAAAGATAGAGTTTATACACTCTAATTTGTGTTTCCCCATTCATGTTCCATATTTATTTGGTAATATATATATCATGAATCTTATTTATGACTACACCAAGATGTGTTGGTTGTATTTGTTGAAACACAAATCTCAAGAATTTCAAACATTTAAAAAATTTCATTTGTGGATTGAAAATGAAGCTCAATCTCATATTGGCACTCTTCATACTAATAATGGAAGGGAATACACTTCAAATGAGTTTGAAATATACCTTCTCCAACATGCGATCAAGCATCAAACCACTATTCCATACAATCCTCAACAGAATGGTGTAACAAAAAAAATGAACATGATACTCTTGAATATGGTGTGTTCAATGTCATTTTTCAAGAATGCAAAGTTGATTTTTTGGGATTATGCAGTTCTATGTGCAATGTATTTGAGAAATAAAATTCCATCACATGCTCTTGGGAACAAGACTCCTTATGAAATGTGGAATGGACACATTTCATTGCTGAGGCATCTTAGAGTTTTTGGTTCCACTTTCTATGCCTTGATTCTTAATGAGAAAATACACAAGCTTGATGCAAGGAATCATAAGTGCATCTTCTCGGGGTACTCAAATACCATCAAGGAATGTTTTATTTATGATGAGGTAAAAAAGAGGTCCATTATTTCCAGAGATGTGTTTTTTCTTGAATCCACTAGGAATGGAAATACTATTGAGTGGAAACTTGATCACCTGGATAGATTCACCCATGTAAATACATATCATGAGTTTAATGATGAGATTCCACATATTGAAGGGGGGTTCCTATCTTGGATCAATCTCTAAAATCTCCTTTTGAAGTGCCATATCCCCCTCATGAAGAATATCCAACCACTTCATTAGAGCAGGAAGTTCAATTGGATGATGTGATTGAGAGGATTGGAAGGCCGGACCTTGATGGGAATGCAACACCATCTCAATCAATGGATTAACCTAGACCATCTCAAAAAGTTCCACCAATGTGGCTCAGAAAGACAATTGAAAGTGTTCATCCTAATGAAGTTGTAAAGACAAGAACCAGAAGTTCTACAAGACAATATGGAGGTGATATAAATGATATGGATGTTTCATTTGATTGTGAATTGAATTTATCTACTAACATTGAACCAAATTCCTTTGAATAAGGTGTTTCTCACGATGAGTGGAAAGAGGGAATGCAGAAGGATTATGATTCTCTCATCAAGAATGGGACATGAAAGCTGGTGGATCCTCCATTTGGAACTAAACCAATTGGCTGCAGGTGGGTCTACAAGTACAAGTAAAAATAAAATGGATCACTTGACAAAAATAAGGCAAGGCCTGTGGTGAAAGGATATGCATAGACAATGAGGAGAATCCCCCCGGCACAAAAAACTAGGATACCATTAGTGCATTCTTGGATTTGGATGCACATAATAGGTGGAAGATTCATCACACGGATGTGAAGACAACCTTCTTGAATGGAGACTTGAAGGAAAATGTTTACATGTCTCAACCAAACAGATTTGTTATGAAATCATAAAAACATAAGGTATGAAAAATCATCAAGTCTTTATATGGCATAATATAATCACCTCGTGTATGGAATGAAAAGTTAACTGAGCATATTTTGAAGATCAATCTCAATCATTTTAATGTTGAGCATGCAACTTTGCTTTTCAATAAAAATAGAAAAAACATTGTATATCTTGTGGTGTATGTAGATGATATTTTTAGAACAAGGAACAATGAAGCATATATTGCATCCATAAAGAAAGAATTGAAGAAGGGTTTTTGAGATGAAATACATGGGATATGTTCTCTACTACTTGGGTATTGAAGTAACTCATAATACAAAGCATGTATTCTTCTCCCAAAATAAGTACAATGGAGAAATGTTGAACATATTTGACATGGATTATTGGAATCCTCTCTCTAATCCAATGGAGCAAAATATGAAACTAACATCAAAACAAGGGAATGAAATTAAGGATGCAACTAAATGTAGACATCTTGTGGGGATTCTTATCTACCTTACTACTACCAAACCAAACATTTCATTTGCAGTTGGGATCCTTTCTAGGTTCATGAAAAAAACTTGTGAAGGACATTGGTGTATTGCAAACAGAGTTCTAAAGTACTTGAAGGGAAATCAAGAATTTGAGCTCAAATACTCTAAGGTGGATGACTTCAAACTAGTTAGACATACATATTCATATTTTGATGGGGATAAGCAGAATGTCATGTCTACTTCAAGATAGCTCATGAGTTTTGGATCAAATGTTATCTCTTGGAGATCACTAAAAATATAATATGTTCCAGCAGATTCCACTACAGAGGTATAATATGTGGTTTTTGTAGAGGAAACAAAGGAGATTGTGTGGCTCAAGTAGATACTAGAGGATTTGCAAGAGAAAAAGGTGAATGAAACTCCACTTTTGATTGTTAACAATTTTTCAATCAAGTTGGCTAAGAATCCTAAATTCCATGACCAAATCAATCACGTCAACACGAAGTACCATATGATTCAACATCATGTATATGCCAAGACCATTCAGTTTATACATTGTTCCACATGTAATAAAATTGCAGACATATTCACCAAAGTGTTTGGCAGAGAAAAGTTCGAAAAAATCGATAGATAATTTGACTTACAAACACCCCTTCAGATTAAGGGGGGGAATGTTAGATACCTAATCCTTGGGATTATGTTAAAATTTTAAAATAGTTGTAAATATTAATTTAGGGAAATATGAAAATTCATAGGTGAATGCCAAGAGTCATCGAACATCTTGGAAGATGAAACCAAGAGTCACCTCAATGTATTTATGTATGAATCACATTAATAAAAATTAATACATGGATTTATTCAATCCCTACCTATCACTACCTAAGATAGGTTGAAAATACCTTTTCCTTGAAGAGTTTCAATCAAGGTATCCATAAGTTTATAAAATTCTCCACTCCCCAACCAAGGATCAACTCCCACCCTTACCCTTTCACTGTTACCTACTTTTGACTATAACTAATTCATTGCCACTAGGGAAGCTAAGATAATGGACTTCCATATTATGACACATTATGAATGCTTTTGTAGGGTCTTCTAATCCATTCTTAGATAGTATCAGGATAAATGCACTTATGGATGTTGACTTGGATCTATAACCCATCATTTGATATGAGTCTCCAAAGGATATTGGCAACTAGTGCCTTCCCAAAGTGGTGGATATTATATATCCTTTAGCCTCCTAGATCTTTAGTATTTTCTATGGCCTACCATTTCACTAGAGGGGTTCCCTCACTCTCCTTTTTCCCATACCACATGAATATAAAACTGATTTTCCTAAATTTTTCCAAAAATCCTTTAAAATAAAATCCAAAGAGTGAAAATAGACAGACTGGGATTGCTTCTATCACTAATTTCATCAAAATAAGTCCCCCTCATATAAATAACCATTTTTTAAAATAATTCAATTCTTCTCTTAACTTTGGCTATGGGTCGTTTAAAATAATTAATCCCATAATCATTTGGATTGATACAAGAACCCATGTGTTTGAAACCTACTTGGAAATATATATGCTAATAAGGGAAATATGTAGGATTGACCTAACTCTACCATAACATTGAAATAAATTTAATATTTTTTCTTATAAACCTTCATACCAGTATTTGTGCGATATAGTTATAATACATTTTTTCATTTATTTGCAGATTTTCCTGAACC
This sequence comes from Picea engelmannii, assembly GCA_009831015.1. Classification (NCBI taxonomy): domain Eukaryota; kingdom Viridiplantae; phylum Streptophyta; class Pinopsida; order Pinales; family Pinaceae; genus Picea; species Picea engelmannii. Next base: position 225,283 of record ML790231.1, read on the forward strand.
ATCCAAATACAAGGACATCATACAAAAGAGTAAATGAGTCAAGAAAATAGTTCTTCCTAACTTTATACCTTTTATAGATATTATTCTTCTTTCCTCCAAAAAATATCGACTAAGACCTTCAACTACTATTAGAAAGAGATGAAGTGATAAAGGGAACCCTTGTTTGAGACCATTTGATGGTCTAAGAGCCTAGATGTTGATCAATTGATTAAGACTACAAAATGAACTGACATCAATAAATTTATTATTTAGTTCACAATATGAACACAAAAACAAATATGGATCAATGTCAACCTCAGATACAACCAATTTTTGTGGTCATGTGCCTTGGAGAGATCCAACTTCATAACCATATCCACTAACTTTTATGCTGTTTCATAATGCATCCCTTCTTTTTCCACCCCAATTGCATCCTCAAATTTCCTAACATGGATGAAACCAAACTGATATTTTCAAACTGTCTCAAAGAGAAGTTTCTTAACCCTCAAATAAATGGTCTTAACAATTTTCTTGATAAATTGCATAGGGAAATTGGCTTGAAGTCATCAAAGTATATGGGATTGTCTTGTTTTGGAATTAATATAATAAAATTATAATCGAAGGCACCCAATACTCTTCTAGTACTCCTTGATTCCTCAATCACCTATAGCAAATCATCTTCTAATAACTCATAAAATCCATAAAAACACTCAAATGTTCGACCATTAGGTCCCATACTTTTGTGCTTTTGAGAATTATGAAGTACCACTTGTAACTCATCTTTTATAATCACCTCCATTAATCTCTCATTAGTTGCCTCATTGATCAAGGTGGATCTTTGACCGACAAAAAATGATATTCTCTAATTCCAATGAAGTTGTACTCATGTCGAAGAGCTCAACAAGAGTTTTCCAATGACGCTTGAATGAGGTCAAACGGACTTCGTATGCAAAATTTATTGCATTCTGAAGTTTTGACCAAGCATGAAAAATGTTGACAGGATTTGTTGAAATAATGTAACTATAAAGAGTATTCTTATTGTTATTGTTATTTATTCATAGGATTAATCCCCATTGTGGATTAATCATGTTAGTAATTGTATTAGTACCAAATCCCCTTTTGCGGATTGGTCATCAGACAATTACAACAAAGGAGGAATAAGAAGTTGGCCCCAACAGTTAATTAAGAGACCTAAAAATATAATAAAGGTGGGTTTACCCACCCAGATTGAGAAGTCGGCCCTGCAATGAAGAGGCACTTCACACGTGCCAGAACTTGTATAAACACAGGAGGCTAGCGCCTCATTTGATCACAACTCACTTGCTCAGTTTGAAAGACAAGTTCTGATCTGTTACCGGCAAAAGAGAGAGGAGAAGAGTGGCGCATCTTTTGGAGAGGACTATCTGTATTGGTTTGAGTTATCTCTTGAACA
>ML790231.1:228387-244422 GCA_009831015.1 Picea engelmannii
TATGTGGCCCAATGCCATCATCCTCCAATAATGGGTATGTATACTATGTATCATTCATTAATGATTATTCTCGTAAAAGACCTGGATATATTTGAAGTATTCAACAAGATCAAGGAATTCAAAGCCTTGATAAGAAAACCCTTTTGTAAGGAAGATTAAGATACTCAAGTCAAATAATGGAGGAGAATATACCTCAGAAGAGCTCATGAAATTCTGCAAAGATGTTGGGATCAAGATCCCCAACAAAACGGTGTAGCTGAACAAAAGAACAGAACCATGCTAGAAGCTGTGAAGATCAAGATCTTCCTATGTGCTTATGGGCAGAAGCAACAATGGCAACTATTTATGTGCAGAACAAATTATCCCATAGTGCACTTGGGTTCAAGACCCTGGAAGATATTTTCACTGCAAGAAGCCAGAGGTAAGCCATCTCAAAATATTTGGCTGTCCAGTGTTTATTCATATACCGAAAGAGAAAAGAAACAAGCTGGAACCCTCCAGAAAGAAGGGAATATTTGTGGGATACTATGAGGTCTCCAAGGCCTTCAGAATCGACATACCTGGTCACTGCCACATTAAGATCAGTAGGGACGTGACCGTTGATGAAGAAGCAGCACTTAAGAAATCAAGAAGATGTCAACTTGAAGAAATGTATGAAGAGGAACCTGTAAATCCCAGGACTACAGAATCTGTGAGGGAAGTTCCCAGAACTGCAGAACCTATAAAGGAAGTCATAACTTCCCCTGATGAGGAGACTCCTGAAGATCATGATATAACAGAAGTTCAAGAACCTCCTCAAATGACCTTCTCCCATAAAAAAAAGCCTACTTGGGCAAGAGATCTTATTCAATATGGAGAGAAGTATGGTGTTCCAGAAGGAACCACAAGATAGGTGAAAAGACCAAAGCCATTCTCCAGTTGCATGGCTTTGATGTGCAATCTACTTGATGAAGAACCTACATGCTTTGAAGAGGCCATTCAAAATAAAGAATGGGCATATGCCATGACAGAGGAATACCAATCCATAATAAAGAATGATGTATGGGAAATAGTTCCCAGACAAAAAAGTAAGGATGTGGTATCATCAAAATGGCTCTTCAAAATAAAAGATGCTACTGATAGAAGTATTGAGAAATATAAAGAAAGATTTGTCGCTCGTGGCTTTTCCCAGAAGGAAGGCATTGACTATGAAGAGACATTCGCTCCTGTGTCCAGATACACTTCGATCAGAACCATTATAGCTCTTGCTGCCAAGATGAAATGGAAGTTGCACCAGATGGACGTGAAGACAACTTTCCTGAATGGTGTTATCGAAGAGGAAGTGTATATAGAGCAACCCCAAGGATTTGAGGTTGAAGACAGGAAGTCTCATGTATGCCGATTGAAGAAAGCCTTATACGGATTGAAGCAAGCTCCTAGAGCTTGGTATGGCCATATAGACAATTTCTTAACGAGCTTAGGCTTTACCAAGAGTAAAGCAGACTCAAATCTCTACTTCAAAATTATGGATAATGAACCAATAATATTACTACTATATGTGGATGACTTATTCTTAACTGGAGAAGAAAAGCTCATCATTGAATGTAAACAGAGACTTGCCACAGAATTTGAAATGAAAGACCTTGGTCTAATGCATTACTTCTTAGGCCTTGAGGTATGGCAGAGTCCAAAAAGAATCTTCCTTAACCAAGGGAAGTACACGGTCGAAATCTTAAAGAGATTCGACATGCTAGAATGCAAGCCCATGAATACACCCATGGAAGCGAAGCTGAAGCTATTGGTCGATACTTCGTCAGACTTGATAGATGCCACACGGTACAGATAGATTATTGGATCGCTGATGTACTTGACGAACACCAAACCAGACATCTATTTTGCAGTGAACACCTTGAGTCATTTTCTGGTAGAGCCCAGACATGTTCACCTAGTGGTTGCAAAACATGTGATGAGGTACCTTAAAGGTACAATGGATTATGGTCTCAGCTATGATGGAGATCATGACTTCACATTGAGTGGATATACTGACGCAGATTGGGCAGGAAGCGTTGCAGATAGAAAAAGCACTTTCGGATGTTGTTTCATTTTGGGATCAACCATGATCTCGTGGCAGAGTAGGAAGCAATCCAGTATTGCACTCAGCACAGTGGAAGCAGAGTACATTGCCGCATGTTCTACTAGCTGCGAAGCTATATGGCTTCGAAAGTTGTTGACTGGCCTATTTGACTTGGAGATGAGAGAAACCGTGATTCTATGTGACAACCAGAGCTCCATAAAGATGACAAAGAATCATGTATTCCATGACAGGTCGAAGCACATAGATATCCGCTATCATTTCATCTGCAACATGGTACAGAGAGGAGCCTTGAAGCTCTAGTACATTAGCACGGATGAACAGGTTGCTGACGTGTTGACCAAACCTCTATTTCGTGTAAATTTTGAACACTTTCGAGATAAGCTTGGTATAGTCCGAAAGGACCCTCCCTAAAAGGGGGAGTATATATATTTATTCCTTTCTTCTAACCTCGCTGTTAGACGTAAAGAAAAATGAGTCATTGCTTCTGACCTCACTGTTAGATGTAAAGCATGACATTGTGTCTTCCTTGCTTCTGACCTCGCTATTAGACGTAAAGCAAGATGAGTCATTGCTTCTAACCTCGTTGTTAGACGTAAAGCATGGCGTTGTGTGTTCCTTGCTTCTGACCTCACTGTTAGACGTAAAGCAAGATGATTCATTGCTTCTGACCTCGTTGTTAGACGTAAAGCAAGATGATGATGATTCCTCGCTTCTGACCTCATTGTTAGACGTAAAGTGAGATGATGTGTGATTCCTTGCTTCTGACCTAGTTGTTAGATGTAAAGCAAGATGATTCCTCGCTTCTGGCCTCGTTGTTAGACGTAAAGTGAGATGTCGATGTGTTCCTTGCTTCTAACCTAGTTGTTATATGTAAAGCAAGATGATTCCTCGCTTCTTACCTCGTTGTTAGACGTAAAGTGAGATGTTGATGTGTTCCTTGCTTCTGACCTAGTTGTTAGACATAAAGCAAGATGATTCCTTGCTTTTGACCTTGTTGTTAGATGTAAAGCAAGATGTGACTGACACTGAGCTACCAGCTTATCAACTGTGACATTGAGCCAGTGTAGTTCTGTGATATGCCAGCCTAGTGCTATGATGAGGTATCATTTTTACTAATACATTTTGATGTAGATGATGATGGCATTCTTTTGAGAATGATAATGTTGTCGATGAAGAAAACTTTCGATGACTCATAAATGTGCTAGCCAATGCTTCAAGATGATATTGATGATATTGTCCTCCTGATGCCACTGATGATGCAGACCTCTCTCACCTGATGATGTTGAAGAATACCCTTCTTGTTAAGGGGGAGTGTTGAAATAATGTAACTGCAAAGAGTATTCTTATTATTATTGTTATTTTATTCATAGGATTAATCCCCATTGTGGATTAATCATGTCGGTAATTGTATTAGGACCAAATCCCCTTTTGCAGATTGGTCATCGGACAATTATAATAGGTGGAATAAGAAGTCGGCCCCAACAGTTAATTAAGAGACCCAGAAATATAATAAAGGTGGGTTTACCCACCCAGATTGAGAAGTCAGCCCTGCCAGTGAAGAGACACTTCACATGTGCTAGAACTTGTATAAATACAGGAGGTTATCGCCTCATTTGATCATAACTCACTTTCTCAGTTTGAAAGACAAGTTCTGATCTATTACCGACAAAAGAGAGAGAAGAAGAGTCGCACATCTTTTGGAGAGGACTATCTGTATTGGTTTGAATTATCTCTTGAAAATTGTATTGGCAATTTATGATAAGGAAGTTTTTGTTGGGTTTTCTTCCCCTAGAGGGTTTCCCAGGACAAATGTTGTGTCTCTTGTGAATGTGTATTTCTCAGTGATATTTTTCTTATGTTGGTATTATCTATCAAAATGCAAAGAACTATAATAATGGCATAAACGTTAACAGGATTGTCACATGACATCATCATAGGATGACATGTGGCATCATCACAGGCTGACATGTGGTAGTACGACTATGACGTGGTAGTATGAACCTAACATGGCACTATAAAAATGATGATGTGGCACTATACAGATGATGATGTGGAAATGTATAGATGATGATGTGGTAGAATGACGGGATGATGTGGCACAAGAGGTGGTAGTATGGTAGGAAGACGTGGCATATGCCTGTGTGTTGATGTGTTCAATGATTGGGAAAGTAACTGTATGTTGACTGTTCATTTAGGTGGCCAAGTTAGAAGGTGACACATGGACCAATCAGAGTGTGCCACATTGAATCCATGACCTTCGCACACATAATCTCCCAACCGACCACCATATTACGAACACATCAATGCTATATCTTGTTATGGAAAACATGGGGTTTAATGTTTAAGTTTGCAACGTTCAGATGATTCAAACGGGTGCACAATTTGGGATTTGGTCTAATGATTATGGTATAGTTGGATTACAACCTTACCATCACATTAAGTTATATGCCTTATATGGCATGGAAACAAATCAAATTTTCCTATTATTATGGACCATATAATATATGGTTGTTTAAATATTTTGGTTTGGTTATTAAAATCTATATGGTGATTCACCATATACTTGATACCATTAAAAGTGGATCCAATCTAAAACTTGACCATCGACCACGAAAGGCATTTTTTCCATTAGACTATATGGTTTATTTGTAAATATTTTCCATATAAATGAAGAGCTATTTCCTACATAGAGAAACCATACAAAAGAGGGTTTTTGTAAGCCAATTTTGGCAAAACAAGAGTGGAGAGGTTTTGCTAGGCTAGTAATCCCTTTGCAAACAATCAATGGCTTGTCATTGAAGGGGTTTTTCGAAGTTTTAATTGTTATACAAAAGGGTTTCCTGTATGATTGAAGAACCGAGCACATTTAAGAATTTTTTTACTGTAGGAAGAAAAGGGAAAGTTGTTCCCAAGCATGTTGCAGCCTCCCTAGAGAATCCAGAGACATTTTGTTGCAAGATGGCCCATTTGATGTAATTTTGCATTTGACATCATTAATGGAGCAGTTGCATGGTTGAAGTAGACTCAGAGACGTAGCAAAGGATGGGTGAACTCCATTATCAATCTCTTTTCCAATTGTGTTTATGTTTTGTTGCATTCTTACTTGTTTAATTAGAGTTATTTTTCAAGTTTCACATTCATTAACGACAATTTGAAAATTTCATTAATGTATTCGAAAATGAAGTAAAAATTTATCCCACACATTTTCGAATCAATATTTGGATATGACCCTCCATTTTTTGATCAAGTTTGGTATCAGAGTAGGTTATAATTGTAGCTTGAAAGTGTAGATCTTGGTTGCAAAAGGACAACCATGGGAAAATCATTGAAGTGAGAATGGCTTCAAGAGCTTGAAGATATCAACCAACATATTTAGGGAGAGAAAGATGAGTTGATAAGGGTTCTTCACATATCGGAAGATGAGAAGCAAAAGTTACAACTTTAGTTACAAGACACAACAAAGGCTTTGATAAAGTTTTGGAGTGCAAAAGGATTAAAGAAACCATCCTTCACCAGAGCATATGGAAACTGTCTCTGAGATATGCAGTGGAAGTAATTCTTTAATTTCACATTCTTTCCATCAAGATGATTCTTTTGGTGCATTTGAAAAGAACACTAAAGGTGTTGGGTTGAAATTGATAATGAAAATGGGATATGAAGGAAAAGGCCTTGGAGTTAATGGCCAAGGTATAGTTAATCCCATAGAAGTGGTAGAACAACCTAGTTATGCAATATTGGGTTACGACAAAGAGGAAGTTTGGGAATGGTTCAAAATAACTGAAGCAATAAATTATTCAAGTGACGAGTCTAAGTCAGTGTAGAAAGAACGCTCATAAGATGATGGCGCATCACACCATGAAGGTGATAATGATTGCAAGTCATCTCCAAAGAGATGAGCATTTTGAAGAAAATGCTAAGTCAAGTTTTCCTCATCAAATCTACACTAAAGATAGCCATGAAAGGTATAAAGGTCATGATTACTTAAAATCTTTCTTTTATTATAAGATGAATAATCATGAAATTCAAACCTTGTGGAATTTGTACCCTTGTACTGTTTTCGATCACCTAACCATTGTGTGGCCAAGTGTCGAAAGAGGAAATATTTATACAAGAAGTTGATCATGTCAACTGGAAAGGAGGAAAAACATGGAAAATACCTTCCAAGTCCACAAGGAAAGAAGGACTTATTTTTCGAAGAATAAGGGAAAAAACCATTGCACTCATTGCAATGTGAGTGGACACCGAATGGAGAAGTGATAAAAAGTTCATCCACAACTTCATCCAAAGAAGGAAAAGAAGGTTGTGCAAGCACCTGTGAAGGAGGTTACAAATGAAAAAGTGGAGCACGAAATAACAATCCACGAAGTAGTTCATGAAGAAGATTAGCTAAAGAAGGAGAATCCATTAGCTTGAAAGAGTAAGAAATGGGTAGCCTATTTGAATAGTTGATTGCTACAAATTTTGTAAACCACATGTTGTGTATGAGACCCCTAGAAGGGAAAATTTTAAAAGTGATGACCTGTTATAACATCACTTATATGCAACATAGTGTTTTTATGCTTTTGAAAGTTTATAAATTAGAGAGAAGTCAAACCTTGTATGTATACTTTTGGCATACCAAAAGTTTTTTTTTGTGGGGAGGTTTGATCCAGGTGATCTTTGAACAAGAAAAATTGATGTTCTTGAATTTTGGTGAAGTTGTACTCATGTCGAAGAGCTTGATGCAAGCTTTCCAACAATGCTTGAATGAGGTAAAACATACTTCGTATGCATAAGTTATCGCATTCTAAAGTTTTAACCAAACATGAAAAATGATGACAGGATTGACACGTGGCATCATCACAAGTTGACATGTTGCATCATCACAAGTTGACATGTGGAATCACCAGAAGATGACATGTGGTAGTACAACTGTGACATGGAAGTACAGAACTGATGTGGCACTGTACATATGATGATGTGGCACCATACAGATGATGATATGGTAGAATGGCAGGCTGACATGGAAGAACATGTGGTAGTACAAAAGGTTGACGTGGCAGGTGCTTGTGTGTTGATGTGTTCAATGATTTTTCCTGTGTTCAATGATTTTGATGTGTTGATGTTGACTATTCATTCGGGTGGCTGAATCAGAAGGTGACATGTGGCCTAGTCAAAGTGTGCCACATGGTACCCCCATCGGGCTAAAAGGGCATTGCCCTTCCATAAATGTCAGCAATAAGAATCGAACAACCGACCTCCTTGGCGCTAATTCAAAGTATTATCATTAGGCCATTGATGGAACTTGTTATGTATAAAAAGAATTATTCTATTTAAAGTTGAATTGGATCATAAGTTCGGATCATAAGCCCAAAATTGGGGATGTCCACGAGGTTGAAACACGTGACCTCCACCCACATAATCACCCAATTGACTGCCATATTACCAATGCACCAATGTTATCTATGTTATTGCAAACGAGAGGTTTAGTTTTTAAGTTTGCAATATTCATATGATCCAAATGAGTGCACAAATTGGGATTTGGTCTAACAATTATGGTATAGTTGGATTACAACCTTACCATCGCATTAATTTATATACCTGCATGGAAACAAATCGACTTTTCCTATTATTATGGACCATATAATATATGTTTATTTAAATCTTTTGGTTTGGTTATTAAAATCTATATGATGATTCACCATATATTCAATACCATTAAAAGTGGATCAAATATAAAACTCGACCATCGACTAGCAAAGGCATTTTTTCCATTATACTTTATGGTTTATTTGTAAAGAATTTCTATGTAACTGCAGAGGTATTTCCTGCATAGAGAAACCATAGGAAAGAGGAGTTTTGCAAGCCAATTTTGGCAAAACAAGAGTGGGGCAGTTTTTCTGGGCTAGTAATCCCTATGCAAAAGATCAATGGCTTGTCATTGAAGGGTTTTTGTAGAGTTTTGTAACAAGAAGATTTGTTATGTAATTTGGAGACAAAGTATTTTTGTATTGATAATTGATTGAAATAATGAATAAAAGATGATTTTCTACAAAGACCTTCATGATGGTTTACTCATAACATTGACCAGTCATGAGGTGAAGAGGTACGTGCCTCTTGATGAAGAGGTATGTGCCTCTTTGATCTTTCATTTATTTAATTTAAGTTATTGTTATTATTATTTGTTGTTATTATTATTTATTTATTGTTTATGTTTTTATGTTCATAATATTTCTACTCTCTTAATATTTTTCTTTGTCCTCAAAGCAAGGGTAGCGATGGGTATTGTCGGAGAAAATGTTCTGAATCCCATGATGCATCTTCTTCTGGAAGGTTTTTCCATTTGATGAGATATTCCTTAATGGTTCTAGAACGTAACACCTTTTCCTTAGTGGCAATAATAACCTCTGGTTCTAAAATAATTCTCCCTTCGTCATCGAATTCAAGTATTTCTTTTTGAGCTAGTTGAGCTTTCCCAGGCACCTTCTTGAGACATGAGACATGGAAGACATTGTGGATGCAAGAACTGTTTGGAAATTCTAATCCATAAGCGACTTCAGTAATTTTTTTGTTAATTCAACAGGGTCCATATAATTTTGGAGCCAATTTGTTCTTTCCTTGTTGCTTAAGGGATAATTGTTTGTAGGTTTGAAGTCATACAAACAACCAATCGCCTTCTTCAAACTCTCTTTCTGACCTATGTTGGTCTACTAGTTGTTTCATTCGATTATGAGTTGTTGCTAGGTTTTCTTTTAATATTTTGATTATTTTTTGTTCTTCCTCTAGTTTATTCCTTACTTCTTGGACTTTAGTATTAATTAGTGCAAACTCCTTCCATTTGGGTGGTTCATAACCATATAAGGCTTGGAAAGGGGTCATTTTAGTGGAAGTGTGATATGTATAATTATACCACCATTTGATTAAATGTAGCCATTGAGACCATTTATTTTGCATATATGTCACGAAGCACCGTAGGTAAGTTTCTAAGCATTTATTTACAATTTATGTTTGACCATTTTTTTGTGGATGGTAGGTGAAGCTCATATTAAGGGAAATTCTTGTTTGTTTGCAAAAGTCTCTCCATAAATTTCCTTTAAATTTTCCGTCCCTATTGTTGATAATAACCTTCAGAAATCCATGCAATTTATAAATGTTTTTGCAAAAAACATCTGCAATTTTCTTTGTTGAGTCAATTCTTCTTACTACCATTAATTTTTTTTCCATCTTCCATCATTACTCTTATATTTGTGGCTAGATACACAAGTAGGTTTAATCTATTCACAACATTTATATCTATAAAATTATGGGTGATCCCTGTATCTACTAAAATGGTGAAGTTTTCCTTTTCTACGTGCCCCCTTAGTTTTAATGTTTGTGGTTGAGTTATTCCTGTTATTGTTGCAAAATATATGTTGTGGATGGCCTCTTCTGGTTTTGTATTGGGGGAATCACTTTCCTCTTTACTTTCATTATCTGAGTCACTGTCAGATGTGTCTGATTCTTTCTTTGTTTCACAAGTATACAATTTTTTACTGTTGCATTTGTGTCGAGGTGACCATTTGTCTCCACAATATCGACATTTATTTTCCCATTTCTTATTTGGGTCCTTATGCATGCCTTCACCTTCCCTCAAATGCGATGGTACATACTTGTTAGACTTATCTAAAGAGTATTTATTTGTTCTATCATCCAAATATTTATTTATCTTTTCTAGACTTGTGAATGATCGCTTATTGAACATGCTTTTTTGTTCAATTAGCCTTGTTGTGTGTCTAACATCCTCGATAGTTTTAGGATTCCATAGTTTAATTTCTCTATGGATGTAATCCTTTAATCCACATATACACATTTTTAATCATTTTTCATCAGTGAATCCACTTTTCCTTGTTTCCAACAACTCCCATTCATGTGTATAGTCATTTACACTTCCCTTCTATTTAAGATGCACAAATTTGTTATATAGGTCATCATTCTCTTCGTCATTGAATATTTTTAGTAGGGAAGCTATGAATTTTTTCCAATGGAAGGAACGAGTGTCACATTTTCTGGACCACCATAGGTACCCATCATAAGCTTCTCCTTCTAAACTTTTGGAGGTTGTCATTATCTTTTCTTGTTCACCTAGCGGGGGCTTTGATTAAAAATACTGTCCATTTTGTGTATCCAAACAACAACTCCTCTATGGTCCTTGCTGTCATATTTCAGTAACTCATTTTTAAACTTATGGTAATCATCTCTATCTTGAAATTTTTGCGTATTTCTTGAAAAAATGGTCTCTGGTATTTCATGGTTTCCTTGATCCTCTAAATTTTGCAATCTCGGACTTTGTGGTGGTCTCTGATATGCTAAGGGATCTGCGCATAATGTGTCCATTTGTTCGGTTAATTGATCAATTCTCTCTATTTGTTCATTAAGAATCCTCGTACTCTCATCCTTCTTGTTATCCCTCATTCTTAAATAACCATTCCATTGTGCCTCTGATGTGTTTATTAAGGTGTCAACCTTGTCTTCTTTTTGCAATAATCTATCGATTTTTTACAATAGTTCTGTTTTTACTTCTCCAAATTCCTCCTGAATTTTTCAACTTTACCAAGACAATATTTAATGTCGTTTATTTCACTTTTATAGTTAATTTCTTCCTGTGTCTCCTCATTGTTTTTCCTACTTCCTTCCATACTTTATTTTATTAAATATAATTCCCCCTCTGGGAAAAAAAATTAATGATAAATTGATAAGTGATTTTATAGCATGTTAATTAAGAGACTTCATAGAAAAAGTTACTTTATTAAGATAAAGTGATTTATTAAGATAAGTAACTTTATTAAAATTTATGAATTAATTTGGTAAGGTAAATCGGGTTTAATGAGATTAAGGGGACACATTTTTTTGGAAAGGAACGAATGGAAATTACTAAAGGTGAATGGGACCGTATGGATATAAAAGTGGATCATACGAGGTAGGGACAGGTCAACAACAATGGGTGAGGAATAAGTGGGAAGTACGACAGATGTGATAGGTGGGACGTACGACAACTGGGATAGGAGGAAGGTGCGACGAGTGGGATAGGCCAAAGGTGCAGTGGCTAGGACAAGTAGGGTGGTTGTAGTTGGTGGACAAGGGACAATGGCAGCAACAATGAATTCTGCAACAAGTATAAAAAATGTACAGAACATCAAGAGTGATTGTACAATGTTGAGTTTCAACCCACAATTGGCGATAATTGAGCTCTGATAACACTGTAACAAGAAGACTTGTTATTTAATTTGGAGACATAGTATTTTTGTGTTGATAATTGATTGAAATAATGAATGATAGATGATTTTTTATAAAGACCTTCGTTATGGTTTACTTATAGCATTGATTGGTCACGAGGTGAAGAAGTACGCGCCTCTTTGATATTTCATTTATTTATTTAAGTTAATATTATTATTATTTATTGTTATTCTTATTATTAGTTATTTATTGTTTATGTTTTTATGTTCGTAAGATTACCTTTCATATGCCATGTCTCCTCATAATTAATTATTAATTATTAATTATTATTTGTTTATATTTATTTATATATATATATATATGTGTGTGTGTGTGTGTGTGTGTGTGTGTGTGTGTGTTTGTTACATTGTCTTCCCCTTAGAAATGCTTTGTCCTCAAAACATGTTTATGGAGAGGCTTACTTCTTCGTTTTGGCTCACAATGTCTCCGCATGAATATTTGTTTTTGGTGTTGTTAAGATTGATGATACCATATGATATGAGCGACGAAGAGTTGAGCAGAACTGTCAAATTGTGAACGGGTCAGACCATCCTAATTCAAACTTTTGCAGAATGTTTCACTTCCACGATGAATGGTTATCATGAGATTTACTTGCGTTGGTATCAATATTTTTCAGACGATAAGTTAGTCGTTCCCATCCTGAATGACATTGATATTCTGACTGGTTAAGATATACGCTCTTATGATTTGGATGGAGATAAGGAGTTTTTATAACATGATTTTCCCTTATCATACTTGTAGCATTTTCTTGGTTTAATTTCGATATATGATTTTCTTTACATATTGAGTTTTCTTGCTTAATTGATGAACCTCTATTAGTACGTACACTTGGAGTTCCCATCGTTTGTACTCCAACATCCCTATATGTTTTTTCTTCGATTGGATTGACATCTTCTTGAGCTTTAATTTATGCATCTTGAATTTTCTCTTCCTTCAACTTTCTGATTTGTTCTAGTAAATTGTGATTAAATTTCTTCAAACAATAATTTTCTTCATTTTTTTCCTATAGGTTCTTCTCGAGATCTTAATTCTCTTGCTCCAACTTTTGGACAAATTGTTTTAGATCCTTTGACTTCTTGATCTGTGTAAGTAGATTTTGACTTTTTTCTTTTAAACAATAAATTTCTTTGTTTTTATCCTTGATAACTTCGTCAAATTCTTTTTACATCCTTGATATTGACTTTTGATTTTCTTGAAGGATCACCTTTGATATATATTTAAATTCTTTTGATGAAGGTATTATCGATTTTGAGCTCATTGTAGTGTCTTGGAATTTCATCATTTTATTTTTATAGGAAAACTTAAAAAATATTTTCTCTTGTTTAATATGAAGGTACCTAGTTTTCCCAACTAGGGTAACCCGAGAATTATGTCAATTTTTTTTTATACATAGTTTCAACTTTGAATTGGGATATATATTGATCATCATCAATTTTCACTTGCAAGTCCTTAATTTCATATACATACCAAGGGTGAATATCCCAAGGTTATGAAATTATATTTCCTAAAGACATCCATTGACCAAAGATCCAAAGGAAACCTTGGGATCTTCACCCACATCAATTGTAATGGCAATTTATCCAATCATGGGTGAAATCACAAGTTCCAATAATTTAAATATGATAGTGTGTTCCCCCATAACAATTGTGTTCCCAAATATTTTGAGCATCCTTTTTCAACCTAAAAATGAAGGCAATTCACCCACGTAACAGAACATGGAAGATTGGATTATAACCTAGCATTGAGGGAATCCACACCTCCTATAATCCACTATTGCAAAAATTTCTCTAACACTTGGCACTCGAAGAATCACCTAGTCATAACCTAATTTGTCATTTCCACAACCTCATACATCTAAATATCCTCCCCAAGCACTAACCTTATTTGTTGCATTTTTTACTTAACACACCTCTGACTTTTCTTACCAAAGTTAGAATACACCAAATCTTGCATCTTCCCAATATCCACACAAATTCCTTTGTCATATGGTCCAAGACCCACTTTTCCCACACTAAGACACTATTCCATCTCACTTTGTCATGCTAAATCCTCCTTAATGCTATTCTTGATTGCTTTACAAAACAAGTTTACAAAGTTATGGAACACAACTTCTTTCAATGACCTTTATCCCTTCAAATTTTGTGCTTTACCATTATTAACTAAGGAAGGAGATGCCACAAATTACTACACCCACATGTGCATTACCACTAGCCTTGCTTGATGTCATGCCAGTTTGAACATTAACCTACAACTTGGATGTGGACTTGGGGGACATGGAATTAGTGTCGGAGTCATATGTTTCGACGTCTTTTCCCCTATGCAAACATGAATATGGGTTTATCACAAGATACCAAGGTTTCAAAAGTGTCCACCCCCCAACCCATAGACTCACCACTTTAGCAAACCTTAGGAATAGATGTGGAAAAAGTCCCTTGTTGAATATTGTTTTCCCTTTTAGTGGATCTTCGAAAAATCAATTAGCTCCTCCTCCAAATCCATAGTCACTCGATCATTGGGAACCATAACATTAGTTCTCATGACTCATCATTCCCCACAATCCATTCAATTATTATATTATAAATTTTTCTTTATTTTTCCTTTTTTGTTTATCGATAAAATAATTTCACCCGTATCCATCATTTCTTGATTAAAATATTTTACCCAAATCCATCCAGTTAATTTCATGTTTTTCCCTTTTTAGAAGGATTCACTATATTTTATAATTTATTATTTGACCAAATCCTTCTTGGCAATATAATATTGTTATTTCAATTATTTCTTATTATTTAGTTTAATGACTGATTCCCTTTAAACCCTATTTTATCTTGTTGGTGTTTACTTTTCGATATTATTCTAAACTTCTATTTACTTCCTTGATAATGGCTAGAGCACCAGTGCAAATGTTGGTACATTTCAAATTCTAAAACACAATTTAAATTTAGAAAATCTACCATAATAATGATCAAGATTTTATTGGTAAAAGGTAAAAAAGGTATGATTGATATGATGGAGATTTTCATCATAAGATTTTATGTTTCTAATGAAAAATATTACAAAATGGAGATGAAGTTAATGTAGTGTAATTGGGAAAGCTACCAAAAGTAGTTCAATTAGAAAAAGTATTATCCTAAGTTCTTTCCAGGAGTAGGTCATCAGTTCAAGTCAAATCCATAGTCGCTCGTGAGTTGGCCATGGTGTTATGTTTGGGAAAACTAGCTATGTCATCTACTTGCACAAGGGGTGAGCGTTATGATAATATTCTCCTTGGGAGGTGGGATTCCAACATCATAATGGAAATTAATAAATATAATTGAAACATTTATAAGGTCAAAACACACATATCAAGTGAAAACCTTGGGAAAATAGAAGCTTCTTTTTTAATTTTTTCCATTGAATCCACGTTTTTTGACACCATTATTACGAGTGAGTTCATAAGATTTATGAACAAGGGTTTTGGCTTTGGAGGGAAGGAATGGAGAGTGTGGCTAGGGTTTCTATGGAATGGAGCTAGGTTTTAACCTTTAGCTTAAGGTTTTTCATTTGGGTAAAATCATGAATGTGGGTAACACTTTTGTGAGAATCGGGTCACAGCAAATTGTTAATGGAAAATTTCCGGTCGAACCATGAATGTTTTCGATCGAAAAATATTTCAACCGAATTTTTTTTTCAACCAAAAGTTAAATATAATGATGCCCTTGAACATCATTCCATCAGGTGCCACCGAAAGGACTTTTTTGTTCCAACAAGAAAGTTTTTGGCCGAAAACTATTTTCGGCCGAAAGTTTGTTTATATATATTGACTGCATTTTCATTCAAACATTTTGGCTCTCCTGTCATTTTCCAATACACATTTATGTGAGAGACCTGGGAGACACCAGAGCGACACTAAGAGCACCCATGCGACACCAAAAAATCTGTGGGCAAGGTCAATTATCTTCTTACACCAAGGTTTTATTATATTTGGTTGTGTGCTTGGATATTGTATGTCAATTGGGCAATGTGGAATTAGACGTGGAGAGATTTTTCCATCATAAACATAGTTTAACCCTGAAAACAATTTCTTTTTTATTTTTTGTAAGCACTATTTCCCTTTTGTTCTAAATCGAAGAGATGCAAGGTCCTTCTGGATAATGATGCTTAGTATTTGATTATAAAACTCAATGAGAATCTAGAAGGCCTTCTAGATTTCTAGTACATAAGTGTTTATACTTACCTTAGGCTATTGTGGATGTAATAACTACAACATTAATACATTTCCACATATATCATTCTCTCCATTATAACTTTGTTGATTATGTTGTGTAAGCACTTGCATAAAAAGATCCTACATGGTTGACCTTTCAACTTTTGTGCTAGTATTGAATGTTTGCATGATCTTGCTAAAGACTACTAGTAAATATATCTGATGCTAACATTATTGATTGGGTTTATATCGTCTTTGTTGTTTTATTGACAGTTTGTTTTGATGGGTCTCTACTTTCTATCGTTCTATTTATAGATGCATCATTAATACATTGCCACATTTCTTTTTCTCTCCAATATAACTATGTTGAATATGTTGTGTATGCACCCATTTAAAATGATCCTACATGGTTTACCTTTAGGATTTTTTGCTAGTTTTGAAAGTGTTTGCATGATCTTGCTAGAGACTGCTAATAAGTCTACATGTTGTACATGCAATAGATTTACTCTCTCTATTGTTTTATTTT
>ML790231.1:244758-266325 GCA_009831015.1 Picea engelmannii
TCTAAAACACAATGAAAATATTAAATCCCTACTAGTTTTCTAGTTACAAAAGAGTTTTGTAGGTTCATTATTTTATGGTTAATAATGTGGTCTTGGGTGATATAGGAAATTATTAGATTCTTCCAAGAGATTATCCTATAAAGTCATCCTTGGGAAAACCAAGTACTACAAAAATCATTCCAGTTAGAAGAAATAGTATAGATCGCTACGTTTGATTGTGGCTTTAATGGTGAGGAGACAATATTGTCACCCATGAGGTCCATATGGTATAAATTTCTCTAGACTGATGGAAGAATCGTTAGAGTTTGTTTAATATATAAGAAAGGGAGATAACCCCATGGGTTGATTTAACATTAGTTGTGAAGATGAGGTTCTACCCTCCTGGGTATAAAGGGAATATATTAATACAATGACATTAAATTGGGAAGTGTCTAGGTCAATATTTATATCAAGACATTGATTTATTCAACAAGCTTAAACTCAATATGGAAATTATATATTTATAGGAGGTGATTATGATCATGTTTCTTCTTTGTTATTACAAGTCCTAGTATTGAGACATAAATAGACATGTTTGAAGAATTTTGATTGTTACTAGGGATTGGTACGAGGAGGTTTTGGATTACTCAAAATATTCATGGGATGAAAGTCAATTTTTTGTTTCTCCTATCTAAAATAATTCTATCATTGGTGAGGGTAGGTATTTGGGATATGAGGTGGGGTTTATAGGTTCCAATGCCCATGTTTATAAGTTGTTTCCTTTGGTGAATATTTGGTATTTAGCTTCATCGTATGGAGGTAAAAAGGGTGCTATCGGAGGTTATGTTTCTAAGCACTCGCAACCTTATGGTATTGTTGGTAAAGTACGTTTTGGAGGCTTCAGTATTGGGATGTCAGATCAAGGCAGAGGAGTTAATGAAAGGTGTTAGTTCAATACATAGGCATATGGTAATTTTGTGGACTTAAGGAGATATGAAGATAAGGATGGTACGAGGATCCTTAATTCAAACACATATATCCATCAGTTATAGTTTGTCTTTGTCCTCTAGTGGTTGTCTAACTTTTTTGAAGTTAAGTTTCACTAAAGGTAAAGTCCAAGAGGGTCAAGTGTAGAAATTTAGATATACTTAATGTATTCTTGCGATTCTCCTGATCTAACAATTATACGCCACTGTTAAATATAGAATCACTTCTACTATTATTCTTGTGGAAAATTAAACCATGATCACAACCACAATCACAAAGTGAAATATCAATAACACATAACACAGAAGTTTTACCATGAAAGCATAAAGCTAAAAACCCCACTATCATATATTATGTATATCATGAATCATGAAACAATCTCATACAAAACTCTAATCCAAGAGCTCTCAATAAAATACAATCGTCTCACACTGTCATACACAAATTAGCAAATATATGTGCCAATTTCCGTGTCCAGACAGCTTGCCTCCTCTGCACAATCTCTGCAATTCGAATTCTCACAATGATCATGGAATTACTTAGTTTGCACATGCTCATAAGCATATCCACTGCATGTGTGATCAAATCACAACTGATAACCAAACTGTCCCTTTCACATGTTATCTCCACTGGGTCTCCACTAGATCTGACATGCATGTAGTTAACCGTGGTGAATCTTCAGTTGCATGTGAGTTCACTGATTAACTGAACTCTCACTAGTGCATGTTTAGTTACAACTAGTACAACTGATCTTAACTCACTTACCTACACTTATAATTCTGTTACAAATCCAACTCACTCAGTTATGAATGAAATAATAGATTAATATTTATTGTCTAATTTATTTAAGGGAAAAATAAATTAGACACATGTTTCTTGTTGACTTTTCAACATCAAGATCCCAATTCTAGACCATAAGAAGCACATGTTGTTGGGTGTGGTATTGAATCAAAGGGTATGGTTTTAGTCCCATATGCACATAGAGGTAAGTTCATTTTTCTTCCTAGATATTCTATTGATTTTCAAGGTATCGATATTTCATTTGGTCAAGACAATTTTAGGCAGATTGTTGGTTTTGAGAGGGCTAATACTTTGATGAGTGGTGTGGAGTAAAATTGTTAAGACAATATCACTATTGAGGAAGGTTATGTTCCATTTAATTTAGCTCATGATTCTTGAATTATCTCAAGTGTGGAGCCTCTATTGGATGTGATCCCATGTAATAAAAAGGAGAAGGTTGTAGAGCCCAAGGAGGGTAGGAATGGTTTGGAGAAGGGTGGAAATCCCCTGGTTTCTTGCAATAGTGAGGAGAATACTTTAGTTAATAGCGATAGGGATAAAGGTAAGGATGTCCAGAGATTGCAAGTGAATGGTGGTGATTGTGTCAAGGACCTGGATAAAAGGAAGAGGAAGAAGTGTGTAAAACAAATAATCTCTCTAGTCAAGCTTGCTCTTGGTAGGGATATCAAAATGCATGAGATCCTAGCAATGGATTTTTAAACCCTTGTAGTTCAATTTCATGGTAGATAGGTGAGAGAATAATATTTGAGGGTGTGGCTACATGATGTCCAGGCTCCATGGATTGGGTACATTCCAAAATTTTATATATTATCTAGAGGATACCTACAATTTCTTTTTTTCATCTTTGGAGGAATCATGTAAGATTTTATCTCATCAATAAAAGTGGGACTCAATCCCACTTGAAATCAAGGAATGGTCACCATTCTTTGACTCTCGATTGAAGAGGAAATATATCACTCCAATTTGGGTAGAGTGCATAGAATTCCATTGGACTTCTAGTCTTTGGATATGTTTAAAGAAACTGGTAATGTGATAGTTCTATACAACATTTTGTCATAGCAAGTGATATTTCCTATTCTCTTACATCTAAAGCATAGAACTTTGGAAGAAAAATGAGAGAAAGTATTCTTGGGAAGGATTGTTGGAGTTATTTCACACATACCTATGATTTCTTTTTCCTAAGGTTTTCCCTATATTTATTAGTCATTATTCAGTCCCCTATACTTTAGGAAAAATATTCCTCTAGGGAGAATATTCTCTTCAGTTTTCACTTCATTTTGATCAATTGAGTGGAGTCTAGATGCTACATTGGGATTATCACCATGTAGCATTGGGATCATAACCAGCTAAGGAACATTCTCCTTGGGATCATCACCATACTAGTACATTACCCACGATTCCATGATCTCCTCCTCATTTCACTATGTTTCAGTTAGTTAGCTAAAGACTGGTAGACTAGTTTACTCAGCTAGGTGGCAGTTCACTCCCGTAACTGCTCGAGAGACTAGACTAGGTGGAAATTTACTCCTGTGACTATTGGTGTGTGTCCATATCACTCTATACCACCACTATGGTGCATTTTATTCTCCTCCATTGTGCATTGGTTGAGTTATACAGAGTATAGCATGTGTAAATGATCATTCATTCATTCAGTTAATGAGAATTCTTCCATTCTTTCTCTCTTGCTTCTCTTTTCTTCTATTTTATCTACAACTGTGTATGTCAATTCCCAACTAGATCTATTTTGTGTAGGTTTAACACATTTACATGGTATCAGAGACGACAGATTGCTAGGAAAAAGACACACTAGACTCTTTTTGTAGGTACTGAATATTGAAGAATGTAGAAAAAATGGATTATTCGTCGACAATACTTCTCATGCCTCATAACTATTTGGAATGGAAGCCAAAAGTTCCGCTTCAGCTCGGATGCAAAGGATTTTACCAAATAACTATGTAAATCAAAGTAGAGCCTGATTCCACCGATGAGAAAAATGACTTTCTCAATAGACAAGATATAGCCATAGGAAGTATCCTCTGGTTTATTTCTCCTGAAATTCTCCACCAAGTATATGATGACTCACAAGACTCAACTCCAAATGAATTATGGACCAGATTGGAGGTTCTATTCAGTAATAAAGAAGATTGTGAAGATTTCATGCAGGATATTGGAAAGATAGAGCTAAAAAACAAACCATCAGAGGATAAAGCCTCTTATTCTGAAGAGTCTTCTACATAAGTATCTGCACAAATTTGTATTCCATTAATTGTAGATGATGTCTACTCCATTTCAAATTTTTTTTCTAAATTTCATGTGGAAGATATATTTCATGCATATTAGGAGTCACATGCAGACACTTTTCCATGTGCCATGCATGCATATTAGGAGCAACATGCATGCATCTCAGGAGACAAAAAGGGAGTCGGGCACATCAGATTCAATTCTGATATTTTCTGAGCAATATTTGAAAAAAAAAATTGTATATTTGATATCCTCTCAGAAAAATATTCAATTTCTAAAAACAAGTTGTCTGAGATGGAGTCCTAGAAGTGATGTTATGATCATTTTAAAATCAAGAAAATTTCAGCATTTTTTCCAGAAACAGTCGCACGGTTTTACAAGTTTCATCCAAACATTATTTGGATCTTTGTCATTACAAGAAGAGAAAGTGTACATGTGTGGAAATATCAATGGTGCATCTACTTCATCATATCCATGCAGACATCTACATATTCAAAAAAATATTCAACGAGCACAAACTTGCATAGTTGCGAGGTCTTCTTGGAGTAACTGACACAATTTCTTAACAACTGCTTTTTGTTCCTTCTCATTTTTATTTTTTTTATGCATTGTAATTTTTTGGGGGGGATTTCCCATGAGGTTTTACCTCTTTCCTCGTTTTTTCAGTGTCTCATTCTTATATGCATTGTACAATGGGTACCTAACATGGCCTTGGTTGCCTGGACCCATTCATCATGTACACCCTAGTAGTGTTCAAGGGGGGTGTTGGAGTACTTCACACACACCTAGGATTTATTTTTCCTAAGGTTTTCCCTATGTTTATTAGTCATTATTCAGTATCCTATATTTTAGGAAGAATATTCCTCTAGGATGATATTCTCTTTAGTTCACACTTCAGTTTGATCAGTTGAGTGGAGTTTAGATGCCACATTGGGATTATCACCATGCAACATTGGGATCATCACCAACTAATGTGCATTGTCCTTGGGATAATCACCAGAATAGAGCATTACTCATGATTCCCTGATCTCCTCCTCACTTCACTCTATTTCAGTCAGTTAACTGAAGACTGAGACACTAGTTAACTCAGACTAGGTAGTAGTTCACTCCTATAACTGCTTGAGAGACTAGACTAGGTGGAAGTTTACTCCCGTAACTATTGGTGTGTGTCCAATCACTCTATACCACCGCTATGGTGCATTGGATTCTCCTACAATGCACATTAGTTGAGTTATAGAGAGTATATCATGTGTAAATTTTCATTCATTCATTCGGTTAATGAAAATTCTTCCATTCTTTCTCTCCTACTTCTCTTTTCTTCTATTTTCTCTGCAACTGTGTATCTCCATTCCCAGCTAGGTCTATTATATGCAGTTTCAACAAATTTACATGCACCTGCACTTACTGTGCAAGATCGCAGTGGTCATCAATAACATAAATCTAAAGATAAGGACAAAAGGAAAGAACATGCAAATCCGAAGAAGGAAGGGTACTCAAAACCCTTCAACGATGCCTCCAGATCCAAAGGTGGAAAGGGAAGAAAAGGGGATAAATTATCTTACTTCCATAAAGGATTCCATACAGAATCCACATGTATGCACAAACAAATATATCTAATGACCCAAATACTTCAGAAAAACAACCTTGGAGATCACATCCCCGAGGGTGCCAAGAAGAAGAAGCTAGAAGATCAGAATCCCAAGAAAGGAAATTGTAGCCATGCTTTGGTTTCCATCAACTCCTCTCTTGATGCTTGGATCATAGATTCAGGAGCATCACACCACATGGATGCCAAAAAAGAGGTCCATTCTTCATTGGATGCATGCAAAGTTCCTCCTATTCTGATGGGGGACAAGTCTCCAATCGAGGTCACCAACAAAGGAAGGATTGAACTCACAAACATAAGCTTTGAGAATGTATTGCACGTTCCCAAAATTTCCATCAATCTTCTCTCCGCATATCAGATGAATAACTCCGACACTAGAAAGAGATTCATACTCACACCTGAGGTAGTGGATATCTATAACATGAAAACTAGTTCCAGTGTTTCTATCGGTGAAGTAAATAATCATTCTAGACTCTACACATTTTCTGAATTAATTGAACCAGATTCTGCATTACTGCTTACCATTGTTGATGAATGCAGTATAATATGGCATGAAAGGTTTGAGAATTTAAATTTCAGATATATGCAACAAATTAGAAAGCAGGGAATGGTTGATGGTCTACTTGACATCCACTTCTCCAAAGGAATTTCCGAGGGATGTGTTCTTGGAAAACACCCTCAAGAGAAATTCGACAAAGGAAAGACTCAGAGAGCTTCCTCTCCTTTAGGTATGATCCATAGTGACCTCATGGGCCCTTTTCTGCATCCATCAATAAACAAATCAAGGTACATGCTCATTTTTTTTATGACTTCTCATGCTTCACATGGATTTTCTTTCTCAGGAAATCTCCACATATATCTATCAAGGATAAGACCCCCTACGAGGCTTGGAGAGGCCTCAAACCGGAAGTGACCCACTTTCATATTTTCAGTTCACGTGCATGGGCTAGGATTCCCTTTGAAAAGAGAAAGGCACTTGGTCCATAGAGCACAGAGTGTGTTTTTGTTGGATATCTCGATGATGTGAAGGGATACATACTCATTGATCTTTCCTTGGTTTGACTCATTATTGATCGTAGTGTCCAATTCGAGGAAAGTGTCTCGCATGTACCTCACCAGCCGCATGAAAACACCTTTGTTCTTCCACTTGTCAGAGATGATGAGCATGCACATGCCGAATCTTCTTCAGATGAGAGTTCTGATTCAGAGGATTCATATGATCCAGATATATATTCAATACAATAAAATACAAAGTTAGTGCATGCATATGCAGATGTAGAGCCAGAGTCGAGGCCCAAGTGGGCTCAGACTACTCTTCAGGATGCAGGGGATCTTGTTGGGGATCCAACTAATACTAGGAGGACTTGATCTAATTTAGAGGAGCCTCCTCTTGCACTCACTACCACTAAACCATTGCCACCCAGGCATATTTTCCTGGTTCAGTCTTCATATCCATAGTATTATGGTGAGGCTACTGGAAATCCCTTTTGGGAATCCGCCATGCAGGAGGAGTATAAATCCCTCCTCAAGAACCAGACTTGGGATCTAGCTCCCCTTCCTTCAGCAAGGAAAATTTTTAGGTGTAGGTGGTTCTAAAGGACCAAGAGCATAGCGGATGGACAGATTAGCAGATACAAAGTCAGGCTATTTGCCAAAGGCTTTCAATAGGTGCATGTCATTGAATATGATGAGACCTTCACTCCATTAGTGAAGATGGATCCCATACATTTGGAACTTTCCATTGCGACATACAATGGATGGGAAGTCCATCAGATGGACGTAAAGAATTCATTTCTCCATGGCTATGTCTCTGAGGAGATCTATATGGAGCATCCCCAGGGATTTATGCAGGATTCAACTTTGGTCTATCGACTGAAGAAATATATTTATGGCCTCAAGCAGGCTCCGAGGGAATGGTATGCCAAGATGGATTCCTACCTGTTGTCACATAACTTTTTACATTTTAAGTCATGCCCAAATGTTTACATGCTCAATACGACTGACTCACTTCTACTCCTAGTTTTGTATGTTAATGATTTGTTGATCACTGGTTGCTCAACTTCAACGATTACTGTAGTCAAGAGGATTCTACATGATAGGTTCTTGATGACGGGCATGGTTCCACTACATTTCTTCCTTGGACTCAAGATCGATCAGGATGCATCAGTCATCAAACTGTCTCAGGCCAAGTATACACAAGATCTCCTTGAGAGATTTCACATGACAGACTGCAAGCCCGCCCTAAATCCTTTTCTATCAGGAGTCAAATTTGAGGATGGCGGGGAATCTCCACTGGTTGATAGCACACTTTACAAACAACCAGTGGGGAGCTTGTTGTATCTCACACACTCCAGACCAGACATCTTCTATGCAGTTGGTGCAGTCTCTAGGTTCATGAAGGAGCCGCATGAGCTACATTGGAAGGATGCAAAGTGTATCCTTCAATACGTATAGTGCACCATCACCTTTGGGATTCACTATTCAGTAGACTCTACATTGGACCTCATCAGGTTCATTGAGTCTGACTGGGCTGGCGATAACATTGATCGTAAGTCCACATCTAGTTAGTCACACAGTCTTGGTTTTGGGCCTATCTGTTGGTTGAGAAAGAAGCAAGTTGTTATTTCTCTATCTTTAGCCGAGGAAGAGTATAGAGGGGTAGTTAACATAACCATTCAGGATATGTGGCTACAAAATTTTCTGAGTTGGGCATTAAGTTTCATCAACCGAACGTCATCTGGTGTGACAACTAGAGCACTTTGAAGTTCTGCAGAGATCTAGTTCATAAGTAGCAGGCAATGCACATCGAGATCCACATGCACTAGATATGGGACTTAGTACATGAGGGGATCATTGACCTACAATTATTTCCTTTAGCAGAACAGACTCAAGACATCTTCACCAAGACCTTCACTAAGGAGAAGTTCCATTCTCTACGTAGTTGTCTTGGAGTGAACAACATAGTTTCCTAGAAATAGTTAGTTATTCTCTTTTACATGCATTGTACTTTGANTTTTCCCTATGTCCTCGCTTTATTTTAGTGTATATTTTGTATTTGGGTACCTAACATGGCCTTGTTTTCCGGACCCATTCTTTGTTTTCACCATAGTGATGTTCAGGGGGGTGTTGGAGTTACTTCACACACACCTAGGTTTTTTTTTCCTAAGGTTTTTCCTATGTTTATTAGTCATTATTCAATCCCCTATAATTTAGGAAGAATATTCCTCTAGGGAGAATATTCTCTTAAGTTTTCACTTCAGTTTGATCAGTTGAGTGGAGTCTAAATGCTACATTGGGATTATCAGCATGCAACATTGGGATCATCAGGAGATAATGGAAATTTTCCTTGGGTTCATCACCAGACTAGCGCATTACCCATGATTCCCTGATATCCTCCTCACTTCACTATGTTTCAATTAGCTAACTGAACACTGATAGACTAGTTAACTCAGTTAGGTGGCAGTTCACTCCCATAATTGCCCGAGAAACTAGACTAGGTGGCAGTTTACTCCTGTAACTATTGGTGTGTGTCCATATCACTCTAGACCACCACTATGGTGCATTGGATTATCCTCCAATGCACATTGGTTGAGTTATACAGAGTATATCATGTGTAAATGATCATTAATTCATTCGATTAATGAGAATTCTTCCATTCTTTCTCTCCTTCTTCTCTTTTCTTCTATTTTCTCTACAACTGTGTATATCAATTCCTAGCTAGATCTATTATCTGTAGGTTTAACACATTTACAAGGATCAACTCTAAAAAATCCCTAAACTACAGAGTTCTTTCTTGTTAATTTCTGGCAAGGTGCAACAACTTCACTTATCGCATGATGCATCACTGTAACGTGCGACAATGTAAACATTTGCTAAGGTTTAAGGGTGCGACAACCTTTGTACATGGGAGAAAATAATAAATTCTTGAAGCTTCTAGAGAAGAAACTTTGATGATGAGTTGTTTTTCAATTGGTTTGGATCTCACCCACCTCTCCTGATTTAGTGATATCCTAACCTCTCATCCTAACTTCCTCATGGCTTCCTCTCCAATCTATAAATGGAGGAATATTCTAAAGGGAAAGCATAATAAGTAATAAGTAATAAGTGACGAGTAATAAAATAATGGTGAATTGACAATAGCTCCTGGTTTGTAATTGAGAGTTTGTGAACTTCATTTTGGTCCTAAGAGATTTGAGCTAAAGTTTTCAAGAGATGGTGATGGCATTAATGGAGGCCACTTGGGTATTGGAACATTGAACTACTGGAAGGAGTTTGTCAATGCCAAGGCTTGGTTGTAAGCTTTTTCTTGATTTATTAATACAATTATGCATTTTCCTTTACTAATAAAGCTTGTCAATGGTGTTTATTTGTCTTTCTCCTTATCTATTTACATAGATTCATTGAAACATATGTATGTTTGTTACTTTCATTGGTTATGTTTGATCCTTTTTATAGGTCTCTGTTTCTAAAAGTATTGGATCAAGCTTGGAGCTACAATCAATAAGGAAAAACATCAATTAAAAAGGTATGACTTTACTATCATTTTGTATTTCATTTGAATCTAAGGAAAGAAGTGTGTTCTTTCTTGTTTTGTTCTAGTTTTGGGTTCAAGAACTAGGGAGATTTGTTTCTGTCCACATTTACGAATTTATCCACAACAGATAGATAATTTCCTTGGAGAGGATATGGCCTTTTTGAATATATATATCATGTCTATTATACGTATTTTTATTGGAATTTATTTAAGGGAAGGTCTTGCCACTAAGATGGTATTGTAGAAAGATTATCATACTTTTTCTCAACGTTTGGACTACTCCAAGGTGAAATTTAGGTTCATTAGATTTCTTAAGTATGGAAACATAGATTTCGACTGTGATTTTCCATTTAGGAAGGAGGTTTGAATTTAGAAGGGCGTTTGGATGGAGGGGATAGTTCTCATTCTAGGCTTATCATCGTGAACATTATTGAAGAATTGTATAAATCTAGAGGTTTGGAGGATAAATAGAGGAAGCCTAGTTTGATGAAGGGGGATGTTCTAGAGGTTAATGGGAATATTGAAAATTTATTGAAGGTAGCTATGATGGATATCTATTTTCCTTTAGTCATCATTTTTCCATCAATAAAGACTCAACATGCTTTGGATCTACACTAAAATGATATAGGTAAGTCCTTAAAATATTTAGACACACTAAATTTGCAATATCCTTCTTTTGATTATGAAAAAGTAGGAATTGTAAATATGTTTGGGGATATTTGTAAGGGTTTTTCTTGGTCATTGAAGGGTTTAGAGGGGGCTAGTCAATCTAAGGAGAAGGAGGTTGAAACCTTTTTTGAGAAGGGAGTTAGTGTTGTTGAACATTCTCAAACTAGGTCTAATTATAATGATGGGAACTATGAGGTTGTTAAACAAAACATAAGGAAGGAATCCCTTGGTGATATTGAAGGGGCTTGGGATATTTTGAGGGAAAAGGAAATAAGGGATCAAATAGATGAAGAATATATAATTTGTGCATTGCTCAAGACAAGGATCTTTATGAAGTGTTCTCTAGTAAAAAATATTATATTTTGGGAGCTCTTAGAGTCAATAATTCCCCAGCAAGGGGTGCCTCATGATTTTTTTGTCCTTCAAATGTAGAGAGTTGGACAATATTATTAAAATACAATCCCCAAAGACACTGGTTGAGTCTCAAAAACTTGAAATATTGTTTACTTCAATAATCTTTGGGTGATGGTGAGAAAATTGTCATTGAATTGGGGGAATCATCTATGGTATGGAATTTCCTTTTTATAGATGCTAGGGGGAATTCGAGTTGGTTGATAACTAGTTGGAGGAATAGAGTTTTAGCATGTTCAAACACTTGGTCCATTCACTTAGGTTTGAGAGTTTTTCTCTATTCTTGAGATTTAGATAAAAAAAATCTTAGTTTTGAACATATTTTTTCCTTACTTTGAAAAGGTCAATTATTGGGATAGAATTTTCAAGATGGAATCTATTAGACATGAGAATCTTATTGTAGGGGAAGACCTTAATTTTTCAATAGGTGGAGCTGAAATTTGGGTTCCCTTAGCTCAAGTAGATCCATTATCTGACCTTTTTGTGAGAAAATTGGAGGAGGTGGGTCTATATTATATCAATCTCATCAAGTTGATACCAACATGGAGAAATAAGAGCGTCGGTGAGGATTGAATTGCCAAGAGGCTAGATACATTATTTTTGTTAGAAGACACAATTAATGACCAAATGAGGGTTAAACATTGGGTGGGATATGGGGGAGAGTCAAATCATTTCCCTATATTTCTTGAAATGGAATCTCTTGGGAGAAAAACCCCAAACCCATTTGAGTTTAATTCTTCCTATTTGGAGGAGGGATATTTTTCTAGACTTGTTAAGGAAAAGTGGTTTCCATATGATGGGTCTTCCAATGTGTCAATTGTTTTTCAATTTGAGGAAAACAAGAATCTTTGCATTGGGAACATGGAAAAAAACTAAAGGTAGAGTGTCGGGCTAACTATATGCACTATTAATTCCCAACATTAAATTTTCAACCATGGATTCATAAACTTAGAGGTGCAAGCACAGGAAATGTAGGATTGGATCCTAGTCATACCTAGTGCCGACAAACCACACTTTAATGCAATAAACGAAAGAAGCAATGAATTCAATTGACAGGAAATAAACTGACACCTTAGGTTGAATCCTATCATGGAGAGACCATATCACATGAGTTAGACCTTTAATTTTTCCTTTGGTGATTGGATCTATGGAAGATTAAAGTGCAATGAATCAAAATACAAAAAATGAAATGAAATTCAAGTGCGAGAAATGAAAGGAACTGCGGGAAAACCAAGTTAAAACAAACAAGTTCAAGGAAAAAAATAATCAAACAAATAGGAAATGAAATCTAAATCCAAACCATGCAAATGAAATGAAATTTGAATGTAGGAAATGAACCTAACTAGGAAAACGAGGAAAGACCAACAAAATCACAAAAAGAAAACCACTCATCACACACACAAGGATTTAATTATCCATATGCATTCAACACTTTGTTTACACTATATACATTCAAACTATACACAGGTACCAGAACATGAAACCTAATTAACATGTACATGAACAAGTGAATTAGCATGCATAGTAGCAAGTACCAGATCAGAAAACTAAATTAACATGCACAATAAAACATGTACAAGAACATGAAAAAAACAGGTATAGGAACAGGAAAACAAAACAGGTATAGGAACAAGAAATTGAAACAGGTACAGGAACAGAAAATTGAAACAAGTACAGGAACAAGAAACCAAAACAAGTACATGAACAGAAAAATTGAAACAGGAACAGGAACAGGAAATCAAAATAGGTACATGAACAAAAACACAAAACAAGTACAGGAACAAAAAAACAAAACAGGTACAGGGACATGAAATCGAAATTAACCATGTGCAGTACTACATGATTGGTGCATACAAATGAAGGGTAAATTGAACTCTAAGTTTTAATTACTAAAACTAATGT
This sequence comes from Picea engelmannii, assembly GCA_009831015.1. Classification (NCBI taxonomy): domain Eukaryota; kingdom Viridiplantae; phylum Streptophyta; class Pinopsida; order Pinales; family Pinaceae; genus Picea; species Picea engelmannii. The sequence continues at coordinate 257,889 of ML790231.1, forward strand.
GAAGGACATAATTTGAATGCATCTATATTAAATCCAATCAATAATTAAAACTAGAATTGAATTACATATAAACAAACAACACAATACTAATCTACAAAATACATAAAGTATGGAAACACTTACCCACACTGAGGGGCCCTTCCCATGAGGTCATTGTTTCTAATAAATACTCAAATAAAGTTTGAAGGATGCTTAATGTTGCAACAAAAATCAATTCTCCATTCAGATAAAAAACTATGTTACAAAATCAACTCTCTCTCATGCTTGTTCTTTACAAAGAATCTTTAAATCAATTACAAAAATGATAATAATAATGATGGATCATGATGGATATGATCCTCATCCCTCTGAGTCTCCATTTATACATGAAATATCAGTGGGAAATGATAAAATCAAATCCCCCCGAACTCAAACGAATTTTGCAATTTTAGAAGAAATTTTGAAAATTTTGGGTTTTATTGTAATTTGGGTAGATTCGAGTTATAGATCCACCCATATATTCCAAACCAATTCGAATTTTGAAAAAAAATCCACATTTTACTCAATTTTCCACCTTCTGGACAAAACCCATATCTTAGAATTTTTAGATCTTCCTTCATCTGTACGTAAATCGAGGTGCAAGTTGGTAGTTTGGAATTTTTACTAATTTTGGCTGAATTGTTCCCCCTGAGATGGAGGTACACACGTGCGATTTGGGTGAATTATAAAACACATTTTCGTGTGCCGATGTCACTTTGGAGAAAACCCATGTTTCTGATTTTCCTCTAGAATCATGCCAATATGTCGAACTGTAATTTGGTACCGGACACCTATAGAATGTTCTGGTACCAGACGCTTGTAGAATGTTCTGGTATCGGATGACTGTAAAATGTGTTGGTACCAGATGACATTGCTGGTATCAAACGTGGTACAGGAATGTGAAGGAACATGTTGCTTGGACATAGAAACATATGATTAAACCATCATCGATAAAATCATGTTAAAAACATCTTTAATCACTAAAAAGACAAAAAAACAGCAATAATTAACCACAAGGTAAAATGGATGTATTTAGCGGTAAGTGACAGGATAATGACTATAAATTGTATCAAGAGTGCAAAAATATGGATTATGAATGAAGTTTTTACATGGTAGAAAATATGAAATATTTGGAGCTCAACACTCCCCCATGCCTGTTGGTTTGTATGTCCTCATGAAAACAAAATTCTTATATACTCTATCTAAGCATTGATTTCCATGACTTTATTTCTTTGAGTAGGTGTTGGTTCTTGTGGAGCAACATCCTCTTTTATTTTATTTGATATTTTCATATATTTTTAATTTTATTTCTTTTACAATAGAGCAATGAAAATTGAGGACAAACGATGGATGGGCTATGAAGGGACGGTGAATGGTATGAAGTAGTAATGGAAATATGAATATGGACTTAGGTGTTTGTATATTCTTCTTTTCATTAAGACCAATGTTTATTTGTGGTTTTTAGGCAACAATAACTTTATCCTTTTAATGTCGATGCTTTAGTGTATAAGGAGAAGACACTATAGATGTTGCATTGTATTTATGTACCACAATGATTTGTTTTTCATTCTTATGGCCTTATCAGAGTATTATAATTTTTTTTATGAATTGTAGATGGAGAGTGAATGATAATGGTTTATGAAAGATAAAATGTATGGAGTGCTTAATCATCAAGTTCCCTTAAAATTTTCAATGAATCAAAGAGTCTTAAACCAATTTTACCTCAATTTTACCTCCACTTTGATGTGCATTGTAGGCTGATGAAGTGGAGGATGAACCAAAGTACATGTTGGTTGAAACTGAAGATTAAGATGAGCAATACTGAGATCTAGGAGAGTGTTGATGAATGTTGATTTTTTGAGATTCCTTCCGTCTCTTTCCCCCACGTCTACTGGTTTGCATGTCTGCATGCAAACTCTGATTAGCACATTCTAAAACAAGGAAAGAAATTGATGCAATTTGAAATACGACTATGTGGAATTGGTGCATGTTAACTGAAGGTTGAAAATGAAGTATTCCAAAGCTAAGAGCTGATGAAAATATCCTGCAAAAAGTACCTTAAAAAAAGATTTAAATTTATATATTGTTAGTACAGGAACCTATTGGTTTATGTACCAGCGATACTGGAACAAAAAAATAAAAAAAACTAAACCAACATTATTATTGTGAGAGAAGAAATACACATTGATGTTATGCTAAAGAAACAAACAAAACTTAAACTTTATTCATGCTTATAAATTTGGAAATGAAATTTATTTTAAAATGTTACAAGCATAAAGGAAATTCCTAAATTACTTATTACATATGATTTCATCAATCATTAACAATTTTATGCTCAGGAAACCATGTAAATTATGATGGGGTATTTTTCCTCTCATCCTTACACTGAAAATCATGAGGCAAATATGAGGCTATAGGTGGCCTTTAATACATGGAAAATACCATAGGAAACCAATCATCCCACTTAATTTTCAAAGTCTCATTGTCATTCAAGTAATATTGATAAGGTTTGCATATGAGTTCATTAGATTTCTATACTTGTGGGTCCCACTTTTAGGATAGGGACATCCTAGATATAGTATGAATTGGATGACATGGTCGTAAGATCAACTTAGGGTCATTCTCAAATGGAAAATAGATGGATTTTATTTAACCTTTAGTTCAACCATGAATGCTTCTTCTTAATTATTTACACAAGTATATCGTTCATACAGGCAAATATAGGTTAGGCATAATGAAAGACATCAAAATCAGAACCCATTTCCAGCAAGTTTGTTCAGTGCTCTGATGGGGTAATTTTGACATCTAAGAAATATCCTCCCCAGGCATAATGCCCCATTTACCATGAGCTTGTTCAGTACCCTGATAGGTTTTCCTAGTCATACCACAGGTCAGTACTCACTACCTGCAGACCTATTTAGTATCTTGACAGGTTATCCTCTTACACCCATTTTCCATCAAAGGCTCTTGTCCCAAAATTTACCCTTAAGATAAAATTTATAGATTTCTTTCACATGGGTGAATGGGGAAGCAACTTTGAAAACCTTTTTACAGGATGGGATGGTATTGGGTTGGAAGATATTTTATAGATTGCCCATAAAATATTGTTCGCATGAAAAATAGACTTATGTATTGAGATTAGTCCAAATACATATCATGGTCAAACTTACTTAATGTGCGGTGGATGAGGCCATGAGAGAATGACCTAAAGGTGCCTCTAGTCCCCAAGTTCATCTTCTCCATATAAGAATATGGCAATGTTCCCTCACAAGTAGAAGTTTCATTCACTCTTATTCTAATCTCTGATAAGGATGCTTGAATAACAAGTTTTGGTATGAAACTAGGATGTACAAGTTATCTATGGGTATCACTATGTAGACCTTTTAGTTTCAGTAAATCCCCATATTGTTTTAAAGATTAATCTTATGAGAAATTGTTATTATTAATGGTCATAAATCTGTATGTAATAATAATAAGAAAGATCATAAGTTGTTTTGGTTTCTGATATTATATTATCAATATTATCTTCATCCCATTTCATTTATTTGAAAAGAAACATGAAAAGATGTTGCATTTATATAGAACTAGGTTAACTAACATGCAAATTTTATTTATTACCCCATCTTATCTAAGAACAACAAGCCATCTTTCATGACTAAGAATACTTCCAATGTAACCATGTGCATAACAGGTGCAAAAATACATTCATTCTCAGGTTTTAAAGATAAGCTTTAATGTATACCAGAGCATGAAGAACCAACTGCTTTGATGATGATGTCCATAAGTAATGAAAAATGAAGGAGCAGTGTGATATGATAGTTGCTCGAAACCATATCTCAATGTAGTCTTGGTGTTCTTGTTTCACTTCCTCATTTAGACCACTCTGCATGTCTTCCTCTATCATGCCACGCAAATCATATTCTTTCGAATGGTTTGTCTCTTGGATGCATACAATATTTTGCGATATGCATGTCAAGACCTCCTTGATCTTAGGTTCTAGTGGTTTCTCTCCATCAAATGTGGTCCATGATTTTACGGTCTCCTCGATAGATTGGAAAAGAGAATCAAAGGAGACTTCTAAATCTTCTTGTTGAGAGACAAATAAATTCTTGACTGTTGTCAAGATATGCTTTTCTTGAGAGGTGGATATCCCAACTGCTGCTAGAATGTGAGAAAGTTCTTGGAGGAACATTCTTCAAGATATTGATCACCCGTGAAATACTATAGTTGGTTGATGATCCCTATCTTGCAACATGGATCAGTACTCAGGGGTTCTTACAACACCCCAAAAATTATTTATCATCAAAGATCTGAATTTTAAAACTAAGAAATTAAAACTATTTGAAAAAATAAAACACACCAAACTTTGAACTCCTCACGTTACTAGGACCCTGATGTCACCAGGTTATCTATTCACACAAGTTAGATCATCATAAATAAAAATAATTTTTCATAAACAAAAACACAATATTGCATAAAAGAACGAAAAACACACATGCATGAAATGGAACAACGAGGCTTCATAGAAACCCCACCAAAGTGGAAGTGTGGGATCTTCCCTCACATATTACAATACTTTATCCTCCCCCTACATTGTGTAATTTAAAATGAAAACTACCTACCTATACTTATAATCCCTTTAACACCTCCCCGACAATGGCACCAAAAATGTCAGGCTAAATATATGCATTGTTAATTCCCAACATTAAATTGTCAACGAGGGAGTCATAGACTTAGAGGTGCAAGGATAGGAAATGCAGGATTGGAGCCTAGTCTAACCTAGTGCCGAAAAACCACACTTTAATGAAATAAACTAAACAAGTAATGAATTCAATTGACATGAAATAAAATAACACCTTAGGTGGAATCCCATCATGGGGAGGCCATATCTCATGAGTTAGAACTTTAATTTGTCCTTTGGTGATTGGAGATATGGAAAATTAAAGTGCAAGGAACCAAAATATAGAAAATGAAATGAAATCCAAGTGCAGGAAATGAAAGGAACTACGAGAAAACCAAGTTAAAGAAAACTAGTTAAAGGGAAAAAAAAATCAAACAAATAGGAAATGAAATATAAATCCAAACCATGCAAATGAAATGAAATGTGAATGTGGGAAATGAACCTAACTAGGAAAGTGGGGAAAGACCAACAAAATCACACAAAGAAAACCACTCATCATACACACAGGGATTTAATTATCCATATGCATTCAACACTTTGTTTACACTATATATATTCGAACTATACATAGGTACCAGAACAAGAAGTTGAATTAACATGCACAACAAAATAGGTACAGGAATAGGTGAATTAGCAGGAAAAGTAGCAAGTACCGAATCAGAACACTAAATTAAAATGAACAATAAAACATGTACAGGAACATGAAAACAAAACATTTACAAGAATAGGAAAACAAAACAGGTACAAGAATAGGAAATTGAAATAAGTGCAGGAACAAGAAATAAAAAAAGGTACAAGAACAGAAAAAATCAAAAGAGGTACAGGAACAAGAAATCAAAACAGGTACATGAACAGAAAAAAAAAAACAAGTACAGGAATAGGAAATCGAAATTAACCATGTGTTGTACTACAAGATTGGTGCATACAAATTAAGGGTAAAGAGAACTTTGAGTTTTAATTACCAAAACTAATGTGAATGACAAAATCTGAATGCATCTGTATTAAATCCAATCAATAATCAAAACCGGAATTGAATTACATATAAACAAACAACACAATACTAATCTACAAAATACATAAATTATGGAAACACTTACCCACACTAAGGGGCTGTAACATCCCCGACCACCCAAGCTAAGCCATACTACTCCAAAAAAATCTTTCATTATCTAATGCCATGTTGTAACATACCCAACATCCAATTGAGCTACGCCACATAAGTTTTTTGAACTGCATGCAATTAAAACATATACACACAGAACTCTTGCGGAAATTTATATATAAACGTAAACAGAAAAATACATTTCGTAAATGCATGGATTCATACTAAAATAATAGTAAACATATACATGCAGCATATATAGTCAATACCCATAAATATAAAAACAGTTATAAACACACATAAGATAAAACCATAAAAATAAACACGTAAATGACAATGCAACGTGTAAATTTACCACACAATTAAGACTTATCTTGGTAAGAATATCACCAACTACGTGAAGACCTTCCACAAACCTCCCAACCTTAAGCCACACTGCTCATCACTCTCAATAGTGGGTCACCCCTGAGCTGGGACTAAACTCCACCTAGGTAAAGGGGTCCTAACTAGGCTTATGTATCACAGACAATAGGAAAGACTTTGTCACAGGTGCCAACTCAAACTAACATCCTACAGTCCCTCATTCCCCACATGCCTGCCCCACCCCAGGAAGTGTGCCCCTTCTCTACTTAACAGTCCTTCTACTACCCCACTTCCTTTCCAGGCTTCAACAATAAATCAGACAGGAAGTCTCAGAGCCTTGTAGTTGTAGTTTAGCACCTTCAGAAAATCAATTCCCAACAATTCTCTCACCCGGAGAGATTTATCATGGGCCTGACAACGTGCCTTTTCAATATACCACGAGCCTGACAACCCGCTTCTTCAGTCCAACTCCCAAGCTAACCAGCTACACAAATAGGTATCAGTATGGATACAGGTTCAGGTACAATTCCATGAAGGTACAGAGGATAGCTCAATGAGTGTGTGAATGATCATGGAGTGATTAACTGATGACCAAATGATGGAAGGAATCCTCCAATGGTTGAATGCATGAATGAATGAGGGAAGGAAATGATGGGAAAATTAACTAAGTCCAAACAATATGTATGCATGTCCCCAACTTGACACTTGTCATGTTGGGAGCAACTTTGGCCCACTTGTCCCCAACTTTGGAACTTAGGATATGTTATCGCACAGTTTGTAGGAAGGGTTTAGGTAGCTTGAGTCAAGGCTTCAAACTGGTGTAACATGAACTTCCCCACCCATTGTCACCTCGATGGGGATCTCTTTCTATTTAGGGTGGCTAATCCCAAGGGAGACGTCCCTAGTAATCTGGGGTTCTAAGGGAGAAGGATCAAGGTTTAAGGATTAAAAGGTTAAGGTAAGCTTTTCCTTTCACAGATTACTGCCAATATGATAGTCAAAAGGAAGAAGATATTCCACTGAATAGCACCTGTTTGCGAGACAAGACTAATAAAGATAGAAAATGTGATGCAGTGGTTAGTACTTCACAATATCAATGACTATCTTTAACATGTATGAGCATTAATGAGAGTAATTATTGACGAAGTCAATGATTGCAAATAAAACTTATATTAATATCACTTCTTCAATAAATACACATGAGATAATGGCATTCAATGTATAAAATCAAGTCTTTGTACTATCACAAATGCAAATCTGCTCATACAAATATTGTTGTTGTGTCACTATTGCAGAAATAGGGTGACGTCAGCCCTAATATCAGGTCAACTTTGGAAGGCAAGAAAGTGAACGTTTTACTCTAAAAGGAAAAGAAAATAATATACACTTCAAAGCCAACCAAGTCACAAAGTCTTATGCCCAAATAAGGGTCAAAGAGAGGCTTGACGTCACAAATATTGTTGTTGTTACAGAAGTGACGTCAGCCCTAAAATTAAGTTAGTTTGACAGACAATGAGCAAGACATTTTATCAAACAAGCTTATGGATGTGATCAATAACTCAAAGTCTATAAAATCAGGTGACAAATGTCAAAACGTTTTAAGCCAAGCAAGGGTTTTAAGACAGGTATGACGTCACCTATAATGTTGTTGTTTTAGGTTTAGGGTTAGCTAGTCAAAGAGGTGGACGTTTTGACAAATCAGCCAATGAAAAAGCTTGAAAGCTCTATGGCTACAAAGAGATGACTCAGGCACAACTTTTAGTCCAAAGATAAGTCTAAAAAAGGCAAGACATCATCATCATTTAGGGTTAATCTAGACTCTAGGTTAGTTAGGGTTTCAAAATAAAGAGAGTTTGAAAGAGTTGTTTAAAACATAAACCTCAACGTTTTGTTCTTAGACTAGTGCCTTGGGTAAATGGAGTCAAATGGAGCAAGACTAAAGGCTTGGAGGGATTTTGGCAAAACGGCTAGCTAATAAACACGAATCTATGGCTGAAAAGTGTTGCTTGGGGACAAGGCTTTTCAAACCCTAGAAGCAAACCCTAGGTGTAAAATAAATTAGGCCTAGGATGCCTTCTTTATTCAATTTATGTTCAAAGCTAACTCAAGAAAAGAGAATTGCTAGTGTATCTATGGCTAGGCTAAACCTTCTCTAATCAAATGGCTAATCAAGCTTTTACCATGGGGACATGAAGCCACAACCTACTTGTGTGTTGGCTCCCTAGGGTTTTAGTGATTAAGCAAATAATAACAATGTAACAATACAAGTAAGA
>ML790231.1:272107-287868 GCA_009831015.1 Picea engelmannii
ACCCCAGTAGATGATTCCTTTCCTGATGAATATCTATTTGCAGTTTCTGCTCACTCACCTTGGTATGCAGACATTGCTAACTACTTGGTTGCAGGGAAGTTACCACCACACCTATCCCACCGAGAGAAAAGAAGAATAATTCAACAAAGTTCTCGGTATAGCTAGATAAGTGGGTGTCTTTTCCATACAGGACTTGATCAAGAAATCCGAAGGTGCATTAGAGAAGATGAGGTTTATGATCTACTAAAAGCTTGTCATGATGGCCCTTGTGGAGGGCATTTTACTGATAAGAGAACAACACATAAAATTCTCAGGATGGGGTACTATTGGCCCTCACTTTTCAAAGATGCAAAGAAATATGTTCAGGCCTGTGATAGCTGCCAAAGAGTGGGCCAACCTAATCATAGAGATGAAATGCCATTAAACCCCCAGATAGTACATGAACCATTTGAAAGATGGGCCTTAGACTTTGTAGGACCCATTAACCCCCCATCCAATCAAAAAGTTTACATAGTGGTCTGCACAGACTATATGACTAAATGGGTGGAAGCTAAAGCACTCCACAGAGCGACCGAAGAAGCAGTTATAGATTTCTTATTTGAAGACATCTTCATCAGATTTGGAGTGCCAAGAGAATTAGTTGTAGATGGAGGACCTCCTTTCACTTCTCATGGTTTCAAAGCCACCCTTCAAAAATATCATATTCAACATAGAATGACTATAGCATACCACCCCCAAGCCAATGGACAAGTGGAAAGCACAAACAAAGTAATATAATCCATTCTCACAAAAACAGTGAAGGAAAACAAAAAGGATTGGTCCTACAGGCTCCCTGAAGCATTATGGGCCTACAGAACTACCTGGAGAAATACTACAAGATTCTCTCCCTATGAATTATTCTATGGGAAGAGTGTTGTCTTTCCTGTGGAATTTGAAATCAAAACCTTAAGGACTTCTTTAGCTGTCAACCTTAAGTTAACCGATGCACAGACAACCAGGTTGCAGCAGCTTAATGAATTGGATGAGAAAAGACTAGATGCCATTCATCAGACAACTATGCTTCAATAGCAAAGATCAAAATGGCATGACAAAAATATCAAGAACAAGCAGTTCCAAAAAGGTAATTGGGCCCTACTATATGACTCTCGGTTCAAAGAATTTCAAGGGAAACTACGTACAAGATGGCTTGGACCCTACGAAGTAGACACTGTTTTCCCCAATGGAACAGTAAGGCTCCTCACAATTGATGACTCTAAAACACCGTTACTTGTAAATGGTCATCGGCTCCATCTGTACCAGCACCCTATTTCCAAAGAAGATTTTAAGGCCACATGTGTGGCAGACTCTCATTACCTCTTTTTTTAGAGGGGGCTCCTACCCCTCATTGCAATTAATTCTTTTTAAGTTAATTTCTTTAGTATTAGATTAGATTTTATTTACTAATAATCCCTATCAAGAAATATCATGTTACAATTGATTTTTGCAGATTCCCGATCAAAGCATAGGCCACTAGGAAAGGACGATCCTACTTCAAGAAGAGGCAAGCTTTCCCATTGTTGAAACACCACTGTCAGCAACTCTTTGTTCTTTCTTCGTTGCTGAAACACCACTGTCAGCAACTCTTTGCTCTTTCTTCATTGTTGAAACACCACTGTTCAACGGATTTTTGACTTTCCCCATTGCTGAAACACCACTATCAGCAACCCCACACCATTTTCCCCTATCACTGTTCAACAACCTTTTGTCATTTTCCCATTGCCACGGTTCAACAATTCTTCACATTTCCCCATTGAAGAAACAACACCGTCCAACAATTGTTTCGCCCTTTCTTTTCTGTTGCTGAAACACCACTGTCAGCAACTCTTTGCTCTTTCTTCATTGTTGAAACACCACTGTTCAACGAATTTTTGACTTTCCCCATTGCTGAAACACCACTGTCAGCAACCCCACACCATTTTCCCCTATCACTGTTCAACAACCTTTTGTCATTTTCCCATTGCCACGGTTCAACAATTCTTCACATTTCCCCATTGAAGAAACAACACCGTCCAACAATTGTTTCGCCCTTTCTTTTCTGTTGCTGAAACACCACTGTCAGCAACTCTTTGCTCTTTCTTCATTGTTGAAACACCACTGTTCAACGAATTTTTGACTTTCCCCATTGCTGAAACACCACTGTCAGCAACCCCACACCATTTTCCCCTATCACTGTTCAACAACCTTTTGTCATTTTCCCATTGCCACGGTTCAACAATTCTTCACATTTCCCCATTGAAGAAACAACATCGTCCAACAATTGTTTCGCCCTTTCTTTTCTGTTGCTGAAACACCATTGTCAGTAACTTTTCGCCTTCTCCCCAGTGCCAAAACACTACAGTCCATAAATTCTTCACAGTTTTCATTGACGAAACAACACCGTCCAGCAATTGCTTCACCCTTTCTTTTCTGTTGCTGAAACACCAACTTTTCAACATTATCTGTCAGCAAGATTTTGTGCTCTCATACTACATTTTGTCTTTCCAGTCAACAAATCCTTGTTACAATCCATCTAACAAATCAAAAGTCTCTGCCATGACCACTGCAGAGCTATCAGGGACAGGCATTATATTTTGTTTGCAGCACGAATTAGAAGGTAAAGGCAAGGTATGTAAATTTTATGTAATACAGTTAAGCTATAGTTAATGAGAAGATTCCAAATCATTATGACCACTTGAGTGAAATCATTATTAGCCGCAATTGAAGGGGGGGAGGACATATCAAACTTTTATACCATCATTTCACATGAAATCACCACCGCCATTCCTATTTTACCATCCTTTCGTTCGTCTCACCACCATTCGCATGCCTTCACTCGAAAAACTTACTCTACACATAAGTTGTTACTCAACTCTTTGACAGTGTATTTTACCGAGCTGGTAGCTATGGGAGGCTCTGTTATACGGTACGAACCCGCCACAATAGCCCTGTTAGAACACTATCCAGTAGCCTATCAAAATTTTCTGCAAGCAGGATGGCTCGGTTATTTTCCGAGACTCCAGTGGTATGATCAACAACAGGTTCTCCAGTTTGCTCAAAATATCTAGGAAGACCATTCCATTGTTCAAGGGGTTCAGATTTCAGTTACAAAAGAAGATATAGTGCAGGTTTCGGGTCTCCCTACCAATGGCATTTGCATGTTCAGCCACAAACATATCATCCTGAATGCCCAGCAGGATTTCCTATTGCCAGGGGAACAAATTGAACCTAAAGGCCGGGGTGTCCGACTCAGCTTGTTGCCGCCTCCATGGCCAGAAGTTGCAAAATTCGTCAAACACTACCTTACCTGTGAAGGCCGGTACCAGGTAGTCTACCAGCACGATTTTGTCTTGTTGTCTCACTTATGGCATAATAGATTGGTGAAAATTCCTTATTATTTGCTCGGTTGTCTTACAAATATGTCGCACTATTGTAAAACGGCCAAATATCCCACCCTTTCACTGACCCATCACCGTCTCTTTCAACTGCTTATCCAAAAGGGTTTTGCCCAACAAAACCCTCCACTAAACAACCCACCCATAAACCCCCAAGAAGCCGCTCAAATTCCTGAAAATCTTCAGGAACAACAACTGCAAAACCCTCCAGATTCTCCAGAAGTACCTAACAGTCCGCCTACAGAACCAATCAGTCCAATTAACTACCCTACCATACCAATATTGCCCCACACTTTAACAGAATCATCCACTCCTGCCCTTCATATTCTTAGTGATGATTCTGAGCCAGACAATTCTCCTTGCCCCATCATTGAGGAAAAACCCCCACGTAAACGAAAGCAAATTCCTTTCTTTCCACCCTTTTTACAAAGAAAACGAACAAGGGCCTCAACAAGGCCAGCCATTATTGCCACTGCCCTAGACCCCCAACCCATCCGACTAATACCCCGTACACCTCTAACCTCCCAAATGTCAGAATCTTTGCCTATTCCACCTACAGGCACTGAAACACAAGCGCAGTATGTTGCGACATCATCTGTTTCAAACCCGGTAACTGAAACACAAGAACTAGCTACTCATTCAGTAGCTGATACATAAGAACCAACTACCCATTTAGTAGCTGAAACACAAGAACTAGCTACTCATTCAGTGGCTGAAACACAAGAACCAGCTATAGTTGTCACACAAGAACAAGCTACAGCTGAAACACAAGAACCAGCTGCTGATATTGTTATTGAGACACGGGAATAAAATTCCCAAGGAGCTGCAACATTACTTTCTTTACATCAAGAAGCTGAAACACAAGAATCAACTGCTCTTCCTGGAGCTGCTCCACAAGAACCAGCTAGTGAGGTTGTGACTGCTACACAAGAACCAATCATTCCTCAATCAGAACCAACAATGGCCTCTGTCTTGCAAGAAAATGAGTTCCTAAGGTCTGAACTAGAAGCCTACAAGCAAGAGCTAGCCATGGCAAAGGAAGCATATGAGAAGGAAATTACCTTGCACACCCTAGCTCGCATAGCAACCATGTCAGAGGGGACTACAACAGAGAGCCCGTGTAAAGAATATATGTGCAGTCAATGTGGGGACATCTACTATCATGCAGGCTACAAAGTAACTCAAATTGCAATGCCAGGAGCTTCCCCTGCACCTTCAACTTTTGCAGTCAAAGAAGAACACCCTACTGTTACACAAGAACCAGCAGGACCTTCCAAAATTAAGACTGAGCCCTGGCCTACAACAAATGTCAAATCTAAAACCCCTGCTTTTGTTAATAAAGTTGTACAAACAATGCCCATTGAGGAATCTGCCCCTCCCAGCCAGATCAATACCCACACTCTTGTGGAACAGGCCACTCAGACCCTACCTCAGCCTACTACTTGCAACGCTGAAACACAAACTCAGCCATGGGATGAGCAGGCAATAATAGAAAAATGGAAAAAAGGGTCTGTTGTTACACAAGCCAAAAGCCTGCAGAAACACAGACAAATATGGATAAATCATACCTACTCAAATTGGGAAGCTTTGGAGCAAACACGCCAGGAAGCTCGTGCCCTTAAGAAACAGAACAAAGAGTTAAAAGGCAGATTGCTCCTAATATTTGACTTGGCACAGAAGCTATTGGCTGTAAGGAAACCATCCTGCAATTACTCTTTGTTCCTCATGGAACGACTTACATGGTTTCAGATCAAATCAATCACAGAAGGCAGACCCCATGCAGTGCTACATCCAACAAATTTTGTCAAAACCTTTGCAGAAGCCTCTACTATGGATCAACACCTCCTCTGTGAGGCATATTTTCATAATGAGGCCATCCCTGAGAACAGGCAGCTGAACCTTAATCCTCTTGTCGGTGACATCCAGATTTGGGCATTCACCTCCTTTCTCCACAATCAGATTATATGGCAGGATGACTTCCTGGCTGCCAAGCATAATGAGGATAACTGACTTCTCTGGATAAGGCCAGAACCATAAAATGTAGCCACCTTTGTTACAGAATATTATCAGTTTTTAAAGAAACCAGGGCTAACTGAACACGTTCAGCAACTACAATCAACAGTGCTTCAGGATTGTCAACACTTCATCAGATCCACAGATATTGCTTCCCTACAAGAAAACAACTTTTTTTGGTAGCAATCTACTGAGAAAAGACAGGAACACAATCCTTTTAGCCCTACTAATCTCGAGATAGCAATCTCTAGGGTACCTAACTACATCAAGTGTGTTCAGCAATGTGCTGAAAGCTGGATAGGGTACCTGTTTTATTTTTCTATCCTCTGGTTTCTAGCAGAGAGATATCAAATCCATTATGAGTTGCCTAATAAGACAGAAACAACAGCTTGGCAAAGGTTACAATGCGTCCAAGGGTTCAGAGCTCCAACAGACAGCACCTCCCATAGCTAATGCTTGAGTAACTTGCACGCTCAGAGTTGGTATTCAAACTCTGATTCAGAGTGAAGTTGCCTGAGGACATGCAACATTTTAAGTTGTGGGGGATGTTAGGACCACACAATGTACCTTTTTGCCAATACTTTTTGCCATCATTACACTCTTGTTTCATGCACATTTAAACTCATATTATCACTTTACCCTATCTTTCCAAAGGTATACAACATCTCTTCTCTCTACTATATGTTTAATCTATTTTGCATATAATTTTACATTACTCTCGTACTTAACCTTTGATCAGAAATGTATAAGTGTTGAAACAGTTCGAACTGCAGATTAGAATTGAGGCCTATTGTTGAAACATCAAGAAGTTGTTACATAGTCTGTGAACTACGATGCTAAAACAACAACTCATAGAAGCTGTTACACAGTCCATGGTCGATGGTGCTGAAACACAAAAGAAGTTGTTACACAGTCTGTGGTCAATGATGTTGAAACACATAAGAAGTTGTTACACAGTCCGTGGTTGACGATGCTGAAACACAGAAGAAGTTGTTACACAGTTCGTGGTCAACGATGCTAAAACACAGAGGAAGATGTTACACAGTCTGTGGTCAACGATGTTGAACAACAACTTACATAGATTGACTACAACAGCTACACTGTGAGCTAAGCATCAACCATCACTGCTGCCTGGGAAGTGTTGAAACAATCAGAACGCAAATCCCGTGGCTGAAACAGCCTACGATTTGCAATGCTGAAACAGCATACAACAGCAGTAACAAGAAACAAATAAAGATGTTGTTACTCCAACCGCAATAGCAACACCTCACTCAACACTTGTAATTGCATTCTGTTGCGGGAGACTAGGATACCCTATTCTAGTTTAGAAAGTTGACCTGACTAAGAATAGGACTCAAATATACACCTGTAATTCATTGATCAATTGTATCGAAGGGATTCTCCTCTTTAAATAAGAGAAAATCATCATTCGAAGGAGCTTCGGTTTTTGTACTAAGAAGGGTTTACAGAGAAGGACGTACTTCATTTCAGATTGTAATATGATACATTGACAGATGAATAAAAGACTGTTCTGAGCATTTCTCTCTAGCCTTTTCGTTTCAGGGGAATCTTGTGAGAAGGGAGGGCCTACCTTCTTCACAAGATTCACCCGTTAGTTTTGTAGTGTGTTAGTGTGATCTATGTTTATGCCTTGATTGAATTATGTTTTGTTGAAACACTACTTTATTGAATTATGTTTTGCTGAAACACTACTTTACTGAACTATGTCTTGCTGAAAACTCTGCTTTACTGAACGTTATATTGTTTTCATGTGATTCATGCTTGGGTAACTGTTAATCATTGTAGTTAGCAATCCTGTTTGATGAATTTATGAAAGCTTGGTAATCAAAAATAGGTGCTGAAGTTTCCTTCTTAGGAAATAGGGTCATGTTCTCTATTAGAGATAGTTAGCTTTCATTGCATTAATGAGTTCATGAAAGTGTGCTAATCAGAAACAGGTGTTGAAGTTTCCTGCTTAGGAAATAGGGTCCTATTCTCTGTTAGAAATAGTTAGCCTTCAATGCATTAATGAGTTCATGAAAGTGTGCTAATCAGAAACAGGTGCTGAAGTTTCCTGCTTGGGAAATAGGGTCCTGTTCTCTGTTAGAGATAGTTAGCTTTCAGTGAATTAATGAGTTCATGAAAGTGTGCTAATCAGAAACAGGTGCTGAAGTTTCCTGCTTAGGAAATAGGGTCCTGTTCTCTGTTAAGAGATAGAGAGCCTTCAGTGTGTATGTCAATTATTTAAGTTAAGCAATGAGTTCATGAAGTGTGATGATCGGAAAGAGGTGTTGAAGATTCCTGCTTTGGGAATAGGGTCCTGTTCTCTGGTTACAAAATAGTTGGTCTTTCCTGTTGCAATATCTAGTTGTTATTTTAATGTAATCCAGGATTCTTCAATTAATCATCTCTTTAAACTTTGAGCTCTACAATAGGTAGATTGCTTTACTGTAATTCAAGTTAGAACTTCAGTTTGTTCAAGGCAAGTGTGATTAATATAGTTTTTTACAACTCTAGGTTGCTTTTGAGATTGAGCATATATAGTGTGTGGTTACCTTTGAAATAAACAGACTTCCCTGGGTTGACAATTTATGTAGTACTTGATTGTTTAGATTAAATAAGCAATTATAGTGACCAACAGTTGCAAGGTCGAACAACCACCCTAGTAGCTCCGAAGGATAACCTCCACATAGCCCAACATCACATGAATCAACGTGAAGACTATCATTGTTTAGAAAGGGTTTTTCAAGAAGGTGATCATGTGTTTCTCAGGCTCCAACCTTACAAACAAAAATCTCTCAAATCCTAGAGACATCACAACTTGTCACCCAAGTTTTATGGGCCCTACTAGATCATCAAGAATCTTGGTTCAGTGGCCTACAAATTGGTCCTTCTAGCTACTTCCAAAATCCATCCGGTGTTCCATGTTTCCTGTCTAAATAAAGTGGTGGGACATAATTTAATGGTCCAAACCATCCTTCCAAAATTAGATGAAGAAGGATCCCTTTGGATCCAACCAGAAGAAGTCTTCAATAATCGTGAATGTCAATTGTGAGGCATAACTATTAAAGAAGTGTTGATCAAGTGGAAGGAAACATCACCAAAGGATGAAACTTGGGAACTTGTTGAGGTCATTTTCTGCCTCTAAACAATCCCCTCCCCTTTTCTATTCTCCTCAATTCTTTTCTCCCTTTATTTTCCCCCTTCTACACTTACCTATTTTCCCTTTTTCTTTTTTTCCCTATTACTATCCCTTTCTAGTTCTAAAACTTGGTTACATTTTTAGACCGTGGGTTCTCAAGTTGGCGGACTTACAATTTATCACCTCTTTCTACAACTTCAAATAACGAGTCCAACCAATTTCCATGTTGTCCCATACTTATTTGATTTCTACGATTGTAGGTTCCTGGGTTGACGGGATTGAGATTTCATGTTCCCAAGTTCCATGATATACACATTGCACCAAAGAGTTTTGTGATCTACATTTAGATCCCCGGACTCCCCAAATTGCCTAAGTGTCATTCCGCCTACATGATTCTGTCCAACTGTTGTTTCGTCCCATACTTAGCCAATTTCGTGCCTTGTATCACCACGGGCTATCGGGTTTGCGGGTTCCTGGGTTCACAAAAATCTCAAATCACATATTTCCCCTACCCATCTCTGCCACCCTCATTCCCTTCCCAATGCACATTTACTATGATTTTAATGCTAATAAATTACCATACAGGTTCGAAAGGATGTTCATTAATAAGAGAAAGGCTCGAGGATATCTCCTATTAAAACACATTAAAACATGATTTATGGAGGATTATATCATCTCTTGCAAACGTTCATTCCTAACATAATTTGGAGCAAGGGAACGTTCTCGTCGACTTATGGAAGCAAACTCAACAATAGTTTTGTGGAGATACAATGAATATTTTCGAGCGCAAGGATCAGATTTTTCAGTGGTCTAGGGCATATTCCTATTATACATCCCCTTTTGCCCAGAAGGAAATAATCTAGACGCTTGGAATTGATCGCGCAGGTTGTGTCTTGAAATTTTTTGATTGTAAGGAGTTGGTCAAATGGTGCACTGAGAGATATAGTCCAACCCAACAAATCATTCATTTGTGGGACCATTCCCCTGTCTCTCTGTCACCTTAGGTTTTTCGTAAGATGTTGAGGCTTCTCAAGCCAACACTCACCTTCAAAAGTGAAGATTGCAGGGAGTTTTTAAAAAAAAATGACAATGGACTGGACCTCTTACCTGAATTCATAGAGAACCCAGTGATCATCCCCAAGGACATCAGAAGATTATAGGTTGGCTCATTAAAAATCCCTTCCGGGAAATTGCATGGATTTTTACGAGGATTACAGGACAAGAAACCGAGACCAACATCTCTTGGATGATTCTTTACATTCTATATTATACATTCAAAGAACATGCCATATTTGATTGGGGTAAGTTGATTTCCATTGAAATATTCTCCCAATTGGCGCAATACAAGAAGGAGAAGAAATTATTTATGTCATCCTATTTGGTTTTCGCGATAGTGCATTGCTTTCAGTTCCCAGGATTATCTATGTGCAATAATGTAAACTTTGAATTCGACATAGTAACCTTTTGGTATCAAACATTGTGGAGGCACAAGGCCTCCCAACATTTTTGTGAAGTTTTTAATGATTTTGTCTCAGTTTTTAAAGATTTGTTGTTTGGAAAGAATGCTCCCCAGATATCTAACTAGGCAAGTAAGTTCCTGGATAGGAAGGGGATACTAGAACACATGTAAAATTATAATTTTATAAGGATTTTTGGATCCAAGGAAAATCGTTCCTTCTTTCCATGCCACATATTTGACAAAATGTTTGTTGCTGAAATAACAAGGCAATACAACTACTGGTTTCATTTTTTCCATAAAAAGAGAAAAAAACAATTCATACCTCTGCCTTGGAAAGTTGAGGATTTCATATTCATAAATATGAACAAGATTGATGAATTCGTGGGCCACTTCCACAACCTCAATTTAAATTATGTTGAAAAAGTAAAAGGGTTCAACCCTAGTGGTATTTTTGTAGAACATCTATTGGCTATTGGTTTCAAAAATTATTTCATTAATACTATTATGAATGAAGATGGAGGCAATGCCTTAGGAACTCCCACTCATGACATCGATGACTTGGAGAAAATACTCAACACCAATGAGTCGTACAAGCCGAGAGGAAAAGGTCCAAGTGATAAAAATTCCCAATCCCCGACTGTCACGCCAAAGAGTACAACATATCATAACAATGCTCCAATGACCTACCAAAGTAAGAAAGTAACCCACAATTCTTCAAGTGAAGGAGGAGATAAGAACCCTCCTTCTGAAAAAATTGAAAGTTCTCGTAAACTTCCCTTTAGGAAGAAAAGAAAAAACATTGTGCAAGAAGAGGAGGGACCTCGAGGAGAGAGTGATATTGATCCAAAAAGGATCCAAAGAAGGATAAGAACAACTCAGAATGCACCGAAGAAAATTAGGACACTAAGAGTGGCTTCAAAAAACAACAAAAGGGAAAAAATGAAAGTTCCCAAAAATCAGTTAAAACAACATGATAGCGAAGAGCGCGTCGTAATATTTCTAACAACGCAAACGAATCGTCAAACAAAGTTACGTATAAAAATTTATAAGAGGTCAAAGATCAGGTCAAACTTGGTCAAAAGTAAAATAGTCAAGGTGACACATGGCACCACTGCAAGGGTGACATGTGGAAATTCCGTACAACTAAATTGGCATGGGATGACATGGCAAGGTCGTATAGATTGATGACAGACACGTGGGAAAATTAGGTTATGACACGTGTCATTTTCGTGGACAAATGATATGGTGCCGCGTGGCCCAGTCATGGGCTGCCACATGGCACCCCTTCAATGGTTGGTGTGTGTAAAATTTATATGACTCCATAGGGGTCAAACTCATGACCTATTTTATCCCAAAGGCCCCACACCTCCATGCTAGCCAACATACCCATGCATAGGCCTTGTTTGTAATGTGGCTTAAATGTTATTTAAGTTTGAATGTTTTCGTATGGGGAAAAGGGAAAGGGCTAGGCCCTTGGCCCAACCCTTGGTTCTATGTAACCCATGTGACCACACTCCAATGAATGGAACCTTCCGCCTAACCTCTACCAACTATCCGCCACCAAATATAGCATATTCCACCAGCCGCCATTATAGTAGCACTCCGCCAGATGTGGTAACTGCTCCACCAAATATAGCAACATCTTCGCCATTTTATCAGATCTGCCAAAACTCTTAACAAATCACCAAAAGAACCAAGAGTCTATGGGGTTCGACCCAAGAACCTCCCCAACAACTTATGCCTTAAAATAGCCTCCATAAACAATGTGCCAACTTCCTCATCAATGGACAACCGCCCGCAAAATATTATATAAGGAGGCCTCCCATTAGAGTTCGGAACAAATCATGAGAGGAGTACCAAGTGCGTCCGTACAATATGGATTTTTGCACATTTTTCTAGGTTGGGCATGGATTTCAAGATATCTCTAGTCATTTTTTATAGGAGCAATGGAACGCAAACCAAGGCAAAGGTGCCTCTTGGGCCAAAAAGTGTCAGACTCAGATCGAGGAGTGGAGACAATGATTTTTAGGTAAAACGATGCCACAAATGCAATGGTGGTGTTAGTTTTCTAATCTGAGCAAATATTTTGTAGCTTAACTCCAGAATGAGGTATACTTATGTATTTTTCCCAATTCTTTTGTGGAGTTAATAAAAAGGCCTACCCATTTGAGAGCAGGACCCGGAGACGTAGTCCACCAGGGACGAACTCCATTATCAATTTTTTGATTTCATATTGCATGATTATGTCTCTTTCCTTTCGAGATTTTCCTTCTTTATTGTGTACTTTAGTTTATGCTCATTTAATACATTTCTTTAATAATTCACCTAACAAAAAGATCCCAGATCAGATATCCACCACCTCTCCCTCGAGGATATGGAACTCAAAATTGACATCGAGAAATTGTTCCACAATATCGACTAGCTAGAGAACACTCCTCACCAAAACCCTCAGATGGAAATAATTGAGACCAAGACCTTCGAGGAATAAGAGTCTTTTTCATTTCAGAGCGTTGTTTTTGACAATGAGTCCAAAATTTTGATTATTGAGAAAATAGATGTAAATAATAAGAAGGGCAAATCTCATTCAGAGATTAACCTACAGAACATGCGGCCTTCCCAAATTTCCCAGATAAACCGAGCAACTGGAGATTCTCTAGACAATTCTATTGGAGGCCTTGAAGTAGAGAATGCCAGGTTAAAGGATCGAATCAAATAATTGGAGGAAGATTTAATGCCCCTTCTAGTACTTGCTAGTCCTTTAGCAATGATCGGACCTACCACACCTACGGAAAAATTAAAAGGATCGGTAAGCCTTCTCACATCAGCCCGAGGCTATGTGGAAAAGAATATCAAGAAAAGAATGGAATTAATAATAGAGGCTTGGGATATGTCAAAGAGTATGGTCTCTTTTGGAACGAGAGCACACACTTTTCATGAATATCTGCAGGAAGATTTGAAAAACGAGCAAGGTTTCTACCTCGATTTGGTTGTACCATTTGGTGTTAAATTTACTAATATGACAGAATTGAGAAGAAGAGAGGAGGATCTCCTTTATCGGAAACAGATAAAACAATTGAACGCATGCTGGAAGGAAAAGGTTAAAAACCTGAATATTATTGTTCAAGCATGCATCCAAACCATAGCCAGAAGGGAGGAATTATTCAAGAAGCTAACTAAGATAGATCTAGCTGGAAACACCAATGAGGTCCAAGACCCCAAATTAATACTCAACTCATTTTTCTTAACCAATCAAGCATTTGATGAACAAGTTGAGATCTTTAGAGGGTTATCATTTGAAAAACTCTATGGCATTCTTGAATATGGTGAAGATGATGTGGAAACCTGTCTAGTTGATTGTTCGATTAAAAATCAAGATATTGAAGAAGCTTTGTAGAACATTTCTATTGATCTAAGGGACTTGGAATGAGAACACTTCAATATAAAAATATGATATGAAATCAACGTGGCGCCAATGAGGAGCCACATCAAGGAGTGGTTCAAAAAGGTTGTCAACAAGATTACCAATGAAGGGCAAAGGACAGTTGAGACGGTTCCTATAACCGCTGAGGAGAACCATAAAAGGACATCAATGATAAAGTGACAAACCATGAGATACCATCATAGTAAGTTCATATTGATCACATATTTTTGTCTTTATCAAGCTGTTCATCCAGTCTCTCCATGTATTTAAATAGAAAGGTTTAAATGAAGACTGATAACTTCCTTTTTCTTCTTACCAGGTCTTCCTACCTTCCACCACCCACTTTCTTCTTTCTATGAGATTCATTCTTATACATATTTTCTTTATGGTCTGTGGGAGCCCCAATCCTAGTCATTATGAAAAACACATTTTAATTTTAGAGAATATGTATTGAACTATATATTTTTTAGAAATTCCAAGAGAACTATTTTGGGAACAATCTCAACTATACTTTGTAACCTAGTTTTTCTGAATATAAAGTATTTGAGGTTGATCTATCGTTATCTTCATTTGAGCTTCCCATGTACTACTCTGTCAAAGTTCTCTTGTGCATGCAAATCATTTTCTTTTATTTTTTATGTGATCATAAATATTTATCCCCACTATGATGGATGTGAGGAATTTTTTTTTATTTTCTTTAAATGTATGAATGTTTGTGTTTCCTGGTCCATTCTCAGGAACTCTATTTTTAAAAGAAAAATAAAAATATTTTCCATTTTTTGTTCTATCTATTTTCCTTTGACAAACTTCTTTGAAAGTCCCACATTTATAAATTTCGGACAGAGGAGTACCACCTATATAAAAACGCAGGAGGATTTTCATCCTCGTGAGGTTTCCATTTCTATCCTAACAAATTCAAGCGTCAACAAAACCAACGACCATACTCCAGCAGTTTCCACACCTTCATCCTTGAGGACAAGGCTACTTTTGAAAGGGGAGGGCATGTTAGGATCTGATCCTAACCCCACTTCATGGGTCATTAGTTAGAAGGATATGTTTTCTATGTAATAAAGGCCAACATTAGTTAATAATTCCTAATAAATAAAGGAGAATAAGTTAATGTAAGAAGACCTAATAAAATCTTCTGCTTCTAGAAAGATCTTCCTCTAGAAGTTTCCATAGAAGGTAGAATTAGTATAAATAAGAGTAGGGGGTATTTGATATTTTTGTCTTGGATATTATTGTAATAGAGATTTTCTCTGCTGTAGATTTCCCCCTAGAAGAGGCAAGTGAACATTGTTATCTTAATAAAGGCTCTCTTTATAGTATTGATCTAGATATCATCTTGTTGTTTCATTACTGCTTGCTAAATATTTATGTTTTTCATATTATATTTCAACTGTATATTGAAATATTATATTCCTCAAATGCGTCTTCAATAGAATTTGATATCATCATCTACAACAAAAGAAGAATACCATGTGTTTTCAAGCATGCGATAGAGTTTGGAATTTTCATAAAATTAGTGCCAGGGTTTAACCCTTGGAAGGCCAACCTGCACTTTGGGTCTCAATTTCTAATACCTCCACCTTGATATTTGGTAATTATTTCTCATCCCTCTTAGAGCCTCTGACTATGGCCATGTTGGTATCTTTTTCATCTTGGTGGCATAAAATGCATTCTCTTGTCGGAAAATGGAAGAATCAATCACATGATTCTTCTAGAAGAGAAGGCAGTAAGAGAGGATGCAAAAAGAATAATATTAGAGGTAGGGGGGTTAGGAATAATTTCAATGAGATATTTTATATTCATTGTTTCCATTGTGGAAATAAGGGACATGAGGTAAATCCATGGGAGAAGAACAAAGACAAGCAAGACGAAAAAAAAATAAAATTCTACTAAATATGTTCAATTTGTTATTGTTCATTACAGTACTAGTGTAAATGAAGAATTATTCAAAACTTCATTTGATTCTTAGAGAGATTATTGGTTGATTTATAATAGTGTAACATACCACATGAATTTTTGGAGAGACTTATTTGAAGAATATAATTATGATACAATCAGTTTTGCGGATGGATCCAGTCCCAAACCTACGAGAATTGGCACCACCATGCTCAAATTTCCTGGATTCTTGGATTATGTTTTGCATAATGTTCTCTATATTCCAGAGTTGCAGAGGAACTTACTGTCTCTTGTGCACATTAAATGACAATTCCATTCCATTCACATGTTTTATGGGAATGTTTAAATAAGGAGATCTTTTGACAACATGGTCATCATGACAGGATGCGAAGATGACAAATTGTTGAAATT
>ML790231.1:317123-327414 GCA_009831015.1 Picea engelmannii
TTTTTCCTAAGGTTTTTCCTATGTTTATTAGTCATTATTCAGTCCCCTATACTTTAGGAAGAATATTCCTCTAGGGAGAATATTCTCTTCAGTTTTCACTTCATTTTGATCAATTGAGTGGAGTCTAGATGCTACATTGGGATTATCACCATGTAGCATTGGGATCATCACCAGCTAATACACATTTTCCTTGGGATTATCACCAGACTAGTACATTACCCATGATTCCATGATCTCCTCCTCATTTCACTATGTTTCAGTCAGTTAGCTAAAGACTGGTAGACTAGTTTACTCAACTAGGTGGCAGTTCACTCCCGTAACTGCCCGAGAGACTAGACTAGGTGGAAATTTACTCTCGTGACTATTGGTGTGTGTCCAGATCACTCTACACCACCACTATGGTGCATTTTATTCTCCTCCATTATGCATTGGTTGAGTTATACAGAGTATATCATGTGTAAATGATCATTCATTCATTCAGTTAATGAGAATTCTTCCATTCTTTCTCTCTTGCTTCTCTTTTCTTCTATTTTATCTACAACTGTGTATGTCGATTCCCAACTAGATCTATTCTGTGTAGGTTTAACACATTTACATGGTATCAGAGCCAACAGATTGCTAGGAAAAAGACACACTAGACTCTTTTTGTAGGTACCGAATATTGAAGAACGTAGAAAAGATGGATTATTCATCGACAATACTTCTCACGCTTCATAACTATTTGGAATGGAAGCCAAAAGTTCTGCTTCATCTCAGATGCAAAGTATTTTACCAAATAACTATGTAAATCGAAGTAGATCCTGATTCCACCGATGAGAAAAATGACTTTCTCAATAGACAAGATATGGCCATAGGAAGTATCCTCTGGTTTATTTCTCCTGAAATTCTCCACCAAGTATATGATGACTCACAAGACTCAACTCCAAATGAATTATGGACCAGATTGGAGGTTCTATTCAATAATAAAGAAGATTGTGAAGATTTCATGCATGATATTGGAAAGATAGAGCTAAAAAACAAACCATCAGAGGATAAAGCCTCTTATTTTGAAGAGTCTTCGACATAAGTATCTGCACAAATTTGTATTCCATTAATTGTAGATGATGTCTACTCCATTTCAGATTTTTTTTCTAAATTTCATGTGGAAGATATATTTCATGCATATCAGGAGTCACACGCAGACACTTTTCCATGTGCCATGCATGCATCTTAGGAGCAACATGCATGCATCTTAGGAGACAAAAAGGGAGTCGAGCACATCAGATTCAATTCTGATATTTTCTGAGCAATATTTGCAAAAAAAAATTGCATATTTGATATCCTCTCAGAAAAATATCCAATTTCAAAAAACAATTTGTCTAAAATGGAGTCCTAGAAGTGACATTATGATCATTTTAAAATCAACAAAATTTCAGCATTTTTTTCCGGAAACGGTCACATGGTTTTACAAGTTTCATCCAAACATTATTTGGATCTTCTTCATTACAAGAAGAGAAAGTGGATATGTGTGGAAATATCAATGGTGCATCTACTTCATCAGATCCATGCAGACATCTACATATTCAAAAAAATCTTCAACGAGCACAAACTTGCATAGTTGCGAGGTCTTCTTGGAGTAACTGACACAATTGCTTAACAACTGCTTTTTGTTCCTTCTTATTTTTATTTTTTTTATGCATTGTAATTTTTTGAGGGGGGTTTCCCATGAGGTTTTACCTCTTTCCTCATTTTTTCAGTGTCTCATTCTTATATGCATTGTACAATGGGTACCTAACATGGCCTTGGTTTCCTGGACCCATTCATCATGTACACCCTAGTAGTGTTCAAGGGGGGTGTTGGAGTACTTCACACACACCTAGGATTTATTTTTCCTAAGGTTTTCCCTATGTTTATTAGTCATTATTCAATCTCCTATATTTTAGGAAGAATATTCCTCTAGGATGATATTCTCTTTAGTTCACACTTCAGTTTGATCAGTTGAGTGGAGTTTAGATGCCACATTGGGATTATCACCATGCAACATTGGGATCATCACCAGCTAATGGGCATTGTCCTTGGGATAATCACCAGACTAGAGAATTACTCATGATTCCATGATCTCCTTCTCACTTCACTCTATTTCAGTCAGTTAACTGAAGACTGAGACACTAGTTAACTCAGACTAGGTGGTAGTTCACTCTTGTAACTGCTTGAGAGACTAGACTAGGTGGAAGTTTACTCCCATAATTATTGGTGTGTGTCCAATCACTCTATACCACCACTATGGCGCATTGGATTCTCCTATAGTGCACATTAGTTGAGTTATAGAGAATATATCATGTGTAAATTATCATTCATTCATTCGGTTAATGAAAAATCTTCCATTATTTCTCTCCTACTTCTCTTTTCTTCTATTTTCTCTACAACTGTGTATCTCCATTCCCAGCTAGGTCTATTATATGCAGTTTCAACAAATTTACATGCACCTGCACTTACTGTGCAAGATCGCAGTGGTCATCAATAACATAAATCTAAAGATAAGGATAAAAGGAAAGTACATGCAAATCCAAAGAAGGAAGGGTACTCAAAACCCTTCAACGATGCCTCCAAATCCAAAGGTGGAAAGGGAAGAAAAGGGGAGAAATTCTCTTACTTCCATAAAGGATTCCATCCAGAATCCACATGTATGCACAAACAGATATATCTAATGACCCAAATACTTCAACAAAACAACCTTGGAGATCACATCCCCGAGGGTGCCAAGAAGAAGAAGCCAAAAGATCAGAATCCCAAGAAAGGAAATTGTAGCCATGCTTTGGTTTCCATCAACTCCTCTCTTGATGCTTGGATCATAGATTTAGGAGAATCACACCACATGGATGCCAAAAAAGAGGTCCATTCTTCATTGGATGCATGCAAAGTTCCTCCTATTCTGATGGGGGACAAGTCTCCAGTCGAGGTCATCGGCAAAGGAAGGATTGAACTCACAAACATAAGCTTTGAGAATGTATTGCACATTCCCAAAATTTCCATCAATCTTCTCTCTACGTATCAGATGAATAACTCCGACACTAGAAAGAGATTCATACTCACACCTGAGGCAATGGATATCTATAACATGAAAACCAATTCCAGTGTTTCTATCGGTGAAGTAAATAATCATTCTAGACTCTACACATTTTCTAAATTTATTGAACCATATTCTGCATTACTACTTACCATTGTTGATGAATGCAGTATAATATGGCATGAAAGGTTTGAGAATTTAAATTTCAGATATATGCAACAAATTAGAAAGCAGGGAATGGTTGATGGTCTACTTGACATCCACTTCTCCAAAGGAATTTCTAAGGGATGTGTTCTTGGAAAACACCCTCAAGAGAAATTCGACAAAGGAAAGACTTAGAGAGCTTCCTCTCCTTTAGGTATGATCCATAGTGACCTCATGGGCCCTTTTATGCATCCATCAATCAACAAAGCAAGGTACATGCTCATTTTTTTTGATGACTTCTCATGCTTCACATGGATTTTCTTTCTCAGGAAATCTCCACATATAAAAAAAATCTCCACATATATCTATCAAGGACAAGACCCCCTATGAGGCTTGGAGAGGCCTCAAACCGGAAGTGACCCACTTTCATATTTTCGGTTCACGTGCATGGGCTAGGATTCCCTTTGAAAAGAGAAAGGCGCTTGGTCCACAGAGCACAGAGTGTATTTTTGTTGGATATCCCGACGATTTGAAGGGATACATACTCATTGATCTTTCCTCGAGCTGACTCATTATTGAGCGTAGTGTCCAATTCAAGTAAAGTGTCTCGCATGTACCTCACTAGCTGCATGAAAACACCTTTGTTATTCCACTTGTTAGAGATGATGAGCATGCACATGCCGACTCTTATTCAGATGAGAGTTTTGATTCAGAGAATTCAGATGATCCCAATATAGATTCAATACAATCAAATACAAAGTTAGTGCATGCATATGCAGATGTAGAGCCAGAGTCGAGGCCCAAGTGGGCTCAGACTATTCTTCAAGATGCAGGGGATCTTGTTGGGGATCCAACTGATACTAGGAGGACTTGATCTAATTTAGAGGAGCCTCCTCTTGTACTCACTGCCACTAAACCATTTCCACCCAGGCATATTTTCCTGGTTCAGTCTTCATATCCACAGTATTATGGTGAGGCTACTGGAAATCTCTTTTGGGAATCCGCCATGTAGGAGGAGTATAAATCCCTCCTCGAGAACCAGACTTGGTATCTAGTTCCCCTTCCTTCAGCAAGGAAAATTTTTAGGTGCAGATGGTTCTAAAGGACCAAGAGCGTAGCGGATGGACAGATTAGCAGATACAAAGTTAGGCTAGTTGCCAAAGGCTTTCAACAAGTCCATGTCATTGAATATGATGAGACCTTCACTCCATTAGTGAAGATGGATTCCATACATTTAGAACTTTCCATTGCGACATCCAAGGGATGGGAAGTCCATCAGATGGACGTAAAGAATGCATTTCTTCATGGCTATCTCTCTGAGGAGATCTATATGGAACACCCCGGGGATTTATGCAGGATTTAACTTTGGTCTATCGACTGAAGAAATATATTTATGGCCTCAAGAAGGCTCTGAGGGAATGGTATGCTAAGATGGATTCCTACCTGTTGTCACATAACTTTTTACGTTTTAATTCATACCCAAATGTTTACATGCTCAATACGACTGACTCACTTCTACTCCTAGTTTTGTATGTTGATGATTTGTTGATCATCGGTTGCTCAACTTCAACGATTACTGCAGTCAAGAGGATTCTACATGATAGGTTCTTGATGATGGGCATGGGTCCGCTACATTTCTTCCTTGGACTCAAGATCGATCAGGATGCATCAGTCATCAAACTGTCTTAGGCCAAGTATACACAAGATCTCCTTGAGAGATTTCACATGACAGACTGCAAGTCCTCCCTAAATCCTTTCCTATCAGGAGTCAAATTTGAGGATGGCGGGGACACTCCACTGGTTGATATCACACTTTACAAACATCTAGTGGGGAGCTTGTTGTATCTCACACACTCCAGACCAGACATCTTCTATGCAGTTGGCGCAATCTCCAGGTTCATGCAGGAGCCGCATGAGCTACATTGGAAGGATGCAAAGCGTATCCTTCAATACGTATAGTGCACCATCACCTTTGGGATTCACTATTCAGTAGACTCTACATTGGACCTCATCGGGTTCATTGATTCTGACTGGGCTGGCAATAACGTTGATCGTAAGTCCACATCTAGTTAGTCACTCAGTCTTGGTTTCGAGCCTATCTGTTGGTTGAGAAAGAAGCAGGTTTTTATTTCTCTATCTTTAGTCGAGGAAGAGTACAGAGGGGTAGTTAACATAACCATTCAGGATATGTGGCTACAACATTTTATGAGTTGGGCATTAAGTTTCATCAATCGAACGTCATCTGGTGTGACAACTAGAGCACTTTAAAGTTCTGCAGAGATCCAGTTCATAAGTAGCGGACAATGCACATCGAGATCCACATGCACTACATATGGGACTTAGTACACAAGGGGATCATCGACCTACAAATATGTCCTTTAGCAGAATAGACTCCAGACATCTTCACCAAGACCTTCACTAAGGAGAAGTTCCATTCTCTACACAGTTGTCTTGGAGTGAAGAACACAGTTTCCTAGCAATAATTAGTTATTCTTTTTTACATGCATTGTACTTTGAGGTGGNGTTCCCATGAGGTTTTCCCTCTGTCCTCACTTTATTTCAGAGTATATTTTGTATTTGGGTACCTAACATGGCCTTGTTTTCCAGACCCATTCTTTGTTTTCACCATAATGATGTTCATGGGGGTGTTGGAGTTACTTCACACACACCTAGGGTTTTTTTTTCCTAAGGTTTTTCCGATGTTTATTAGTCATTATTCAGTCCCCTATAATTTAGGAATAATATTCTCTTAAGTTTTCACTTCAGTTTGATCATTTGAGTGGAGTCTAGATGCTACATTTGGATTATCAGCATGCAACATTGGGATCATCACGAGCTAATGGAAATTTTCCTTGGGATTATCAGCAGACTAGTGCATTACCCATGATTCTCTGATATCCTCCTCACTTCACTATGTTTTAGTTAGTTAACTGAAGACTGATAGACTAGTTAACTCAGCTAGGTGGCAGTTCACTCCCATAAGTGCCCGAGAAGCTAGACTAGGTGGCAGTTTACTCCTGTAACTATTGGTGTGTGTCCATATCACTCTAGACCACCACTATGGTGCATTGGCTTATCCTCCAATGCACATTGGTTGAGTTATACAGAGTATATCATGTGTAAATGATCATTAATTCATTCGGTTAATGAGAATTCTTCCATTCTTTCTCTCCTTCTTCTCTTTTCTTCTATTTTCTCTACAACTGTGTATGTCAATTCCTAGCTAGATCTATTATGTGTAGGTTTAACACATTTACAAGGATCAACTCCAAAAAATTCCTAAACTACAGATTTCTTGCTTGTTACTTTCTAGCAAGGTGCGACAACTTCACTTATCGCATGTTGCATCACTGTAAGGTGCGACAATGTAAACATTTGCTAAGGTTTAAGGGTGCGACAACCTTTGTACATGGGAGAAAAGAATAAATTCTTGAATCTTCTAGAGAAGAAACTTCGATGATGAGTTGTTTTTCGATTGGTTTGGATCTCACCCACCTCTCCTGATTTAGTGATATTCTAACCTCTCATCCTAACTTCCTCATGGCTTCCTCTCCAATCTATAAATGGAGGAATCTTCTAAAGGGAAAGGATAATAAGTAATAAGTAATAAGTGACGAGTAATAAAATAATGGTGAATTGACAATAGCTCCTGGTTTGTAATTGAGAGTTTGTGAACTTCATTTTGGTCCTAAGAGATTTGAGCTAAAGTTTTCAAGAGATGGTGATGGCATTAATGGAGGCCACTTGGGTATTGGAACATTGAACTGCTGGAAGGAGTTTGTTAATGCCAAGGCTTGGTTGTAAGCTTCTTCTTGATTTATTAATACAATTATACATTTTCCTTTACTAATAAAGCTTGTCAATGGTGTTTATTTGTCTTTCTCCTTATCTATTTACATAGATTCATTGAAACATATGTATGTTTGTTACTTTCATTGGTTATGTTTGATCCTTTTTACAGGTCTCTGTTTCTAAAAGTATTGGATCAAGCTTGGATCTACAATCAATAAGGAAAAACGTCAATTAAAAAGGTACGACTTTACTATCATTTTGTATTTCATTTTAATCTAAGGAAAGAAATGTGTTCTGTCTTGTTTTGTTCTAGTTTCGGGTTCATGAACTAGGAAGATTTGTTTCCGTCCACATTTACAAATTTATCCACAACAGATAGATAATTTCCTTGGAGATGATATGGCCTTTTTGAATATATATATCATGTCTATTATATGTATTTTTATTGGAATTTATTTAAGGGAAGGTATTGCCACTAAGATGGTATTGTAGAAAGATTATCATACTTTTTCTCAACGTTTGGACTACTCCAGGGTGAAATTTAGGTTCATTAGATTTCTTAAGTATGGAAACATAGATTTGGATTGTGATTTTCCATTTAGGAAGAAGGTTTGGATTTAGAAGGGCGTTTGGATGGAGGGGGTAGTTCTCATTCTAGGCTTATCATCATGAACATTATTGAAGAATTGTAGAAATCTAGAGGTTTGGAGGATAAATAGAGGAAGCCTAGTTTGATGAAGGGGGATGTTCTAGAGGTTAATGGGAATATTGAAAATTTGTTGAAGGTAGCTATGATGGATATCTATTTTCCTTTAGTGATCATTTTTCCATCAACAAAGACTCAACATGCTTTGGATCTACACTAAAATGATATAGGTAAGTCCTTAAAATATTTAGACACACTAAATTTGCAATATCCTTCTTTTGATTATGAAAAAGTAGGGATTGTAAATATGTTTGGGGATATTTGTAAGGGTTTTTCTTGGTCATTGAAGGGTTTAGCAGGGGCTAATCAATCTAAGGAGAAGGAGGTT
Source organism: Picea engelmannii (assembly GCA_009831015.1). Taxonomy (NCBI): domain Eukaryota; kingdom Viridiplantae; phylum Streptophyta; class Pinopsida; order Pinales; family Pinaceae; genus Picea; species Picea engelmannii. The sequence continues at coordinate 325,140 of ML790231.1, forward strand.
GCAACCTTTTTTGAGAAGGGAGTTAGTGTTGTTAAACATTCTCAAACTAGGTCTAATTATAATGATGGGAACTATGAGGTTGTTAAACAAAACATAAGGAAGGAATCCCTTGGTGATATTGAAGGGGCTTGGGATATTTTGAGGGAAAAGGAAATAAGGGATCAAATAGAGGAAGAATATATAATTTGTTCATTGCTCAAGACAAGGATCTTTATGAAGTGTTCTCTAGTAAAAAATATTATATTTTGGGAGCTCTCAAAGTCAATAATTCCCCAGCAAGGGGTGCCTCATGATTTTTTTGTCCTTCAAATGTAGAGAGTTGGACAATGTTACTAAAATACAATCCCCAAAGACACTGGTTGAGTCTCAAAAACTTGAAATATTGTTTACTTCAATCATCTTTGGGTGATGGTGAGAAAATTGTCATTGAATTGGGGGAATCATCTGTGGTATGGGATTTCCTTTTTATAGATGCTAGGGAGAATTCGAGTGGGTTGATAACTAGTTGGAGGACTAGAGTTTTAGCATGTTCTAACACTTGGTCCATTCACTTAGGTTTGGGAGTTTTTCTCTATTCTTGAGATTTAGATAAAAAAAATCTTAGTTTTGAACATATTTTTTCCTTACTTTGAAAGGGTCAATTATTGGGATAGAATTTTCAAGATGGAATCTATTAGACATGAGAATCTTATTGTAGGGGAAGACCTTAGTTTTTCAATAGGTGGAGCTGAAATTTGGGTTCCCTCAGCTCAAGTAGATCCATTATTTGACCTTTTTGTGAGAAAATTGGAGGAGGTGGGTCTATATTATATCAATCTCATCAAGTTGATACCAACATGGAGAAATAAGAGGGTCGGTGAGGATTGAATCGCCAAGAGGATAGATACATTATTTTTGTTAGAAGCCACAATTAATGACCGAATGAGGGTTAAACATTGGGTGGGCTATGGGGGAGAGTCAAATCATTTCCCTATATTTCTTGAAATGGAATCTCTTGGGAGAAAACCCCCAAACCCATTCGAGTTTAATTCTTCCTATTTGGAGGAGGGAGATTTTTCTCGACTTGTTAAGGAAAAGTGGTTTCCATATGATGGGTCTTCCAATGTGTCAATTGTTTTTCAATTTGAGGAAAACAAGAATCTTTGCATTGGGAACATGGAAAAAAACTAAAGGTAGAGTGTCGGGCTAAATATATGCACTATTAATTCCCAACATTAAATTTTCAACTAGGGATTCATAGACTTAGAGGTGCAAGCACAGGAAATGTAGGATTGGATCCTAGTCAAACCTAGTGCCGACAAACCACACTTTAATGCAATAAACGAAAGAAGCAATAAATTCAATTGACAGGAAATAAACTAACACCTTAGGTTGAATCCTATCATGGAGAGACCATATCACATGAGTTAGACCTTTAATTTTTCCTTTGGTGATTGGATCTACAGAAGATTAAAGTGCAAGGAATCAAAATACAGAAAATGAAATGAAAGTCAAGTGCGAGAAATGAAAGGAACTGCGGGAAAACCAAGTTAAAACAAACAAGTTCAAGGAAAAAAACAATCAAACAAATAGGAAATGAAATCTAAATCCAAACCATGCAAATGAAATGAAATTTGAATGTAGGAAATGAACCTAACTAGGAAAGCAAGGAAAGACCAACAAAATCACAAAAAGAAACCCACTCATCACACACACAAGGATTTAATTATCCATATGCATTCAACACTTTGTTTACACTATATACATTCAAACTATACACAGGTACTGGAACATGAAACCTAATTAACATGCACAACAAAACATGTACATGAACAGGTGAATTAGCATGCATAGTAGCAATAACCATATCAGAAAACTAAATTAGCATGCACAATAAAACATGTACAAGAACATGAAAAAAACAAGTATAGGAATAGGAAAACAAAATAGGTACAGGAACAGGAAATTGAAACAAGTACAGGAACAGGAAATTGAAACAAGTACAGGAACAAGAAACCAAAATAGGTACATGAACAGAAAAATTGAAACAGGAACAGGAACAGGAAATCAAAACAGGTACATGAACAAAAACACAAAACAAGTACAGGAACAAAAAAACAAAACAGGTACAGGAACATGAAATTGAAATTAACCATGTGCAGTACTACATGATTGGTGCATACAAATGAAGGGTAAATTGAACTCTAAGTTTTAATTACTAAAACTAATGTGAAGGACATAATTTGAATGCATCTGTATTAAATCCAATCAATAATTAAAACTAGAATTGAATTAC
>ML790231.1:327478-341410 GCA_009831015.1 Picea engelmannii
TTCAGATAAAAAACTATGTTACAAAATCAACTCTCTCTCATGCTTGTTCTTTACAAAGAATCTTTAAATCAATTACAAAAATGATAATAATAATGATGGATCATGATGGATATCATCCTCATCCCTATGAGGCTCCATTTATACATGAAATATCAGTGGGAAATGATAAAATCAAATCCCCCTGAACTCAAACGAATTTTGCAATTTTAGAAGAAATTTTGAAAATTTTGGGTTTTATTGTAATTTGGGTAGATTCGAGTTATAGATTCACCCATATATTCCAAAACAATTTGAATTTTGAAAAACATTCCACATTTTACTCAATTTTCCACCTTCTGGACAAAACCCATATCTTAGAATTTTTAGATCTTCCTTCATCTGTACATAAATCGAGGTGCAAGTTGGTAGTTTGGAATTTTTACTAATTTTGGCTGAATTGTTCCCCCTGAGATGGAAGTACACACGTGCGATTTTGGTGAATTATAAAACACATGTCCGTGTGCCAACGTCACTTTGGAGAAAACCCATGTTTCTGATTTTCCTCTAGAAGCATGCCAATATGTCAAACTGTAATTCGGTACCGGACGCCTATAGAATGTTTTGGTACCAGACGCTTGTAGAATGTTCTGGTATCGGATGACTGTAAAATGTGTTGGTACTAGATGACATTGTTGGTATCATACGTGGTACAAGAATGTGAAGGAACATGTTGCTTGGACATAGAAACATATGATTAAACCATCATCGATAAAATCATGTTAAAAACATCTTTAATCACTAAAAAGACAAAAAAACAACAATAATTAACCACAAGGTAAAATGGATGTATTTAGCGGTAAGTGATAGAATAATGACTATAAATTGTATCAAGAGTGCGAAAATATGGATTATGAATGAATTTTTTACATGGTAGAAAATATGACATATTTGGAGCTCAACACTCCCCCACGCCTGTTGGTTTGTATGTCCTCATGCAAACAAAATTCTTATATACTCTATCTAAGCATTGATTTCCATGACTTTATTTCTTTGTGTAGGTGTTGGTTCTTGTGGAGCAACATCCTCTTTTATTTTATTTGATATTTTCATATATTTTTAATTTTATTTCTTTTACAATAGAGCAATGAAAATTGAGGACAAACGATGGATGGGCTATGAAGGGACGGTGAATGGTATGAAGTAGTAATGGAAATATGAATATGGACTTAGGTGTTTGTATATTCTTCTTTTCATTAAGACCAATGTTTATTTGTGGTTTTTAGGAAACAATGACTTTATCCTTTTAATGTCGATGCTTTAGTGTATAAGGAGAAGACACTATAAATGTTGCATTGTATTTATGTACCACAATGATTTGTTTTTCATTCTTATGGCCTTATCAGAGTATTATAATTTTTTTTATGAATTGTATATGGAGAGTGAATGATAATGGTTTACGAAAGATAAAATGTATGGAGTTCTTAATCATCAAGTTCCCTTAAAATTTTCAATGAATCAAAGAGTCTTAAACCAATTTTACCTCAATTTTACCTTCACTTTGATGTGCGTTGTAGGCTGATGAAGTGGAGAATGAACCAAAGTACATGTTGGTTGAAACTGAAGATTAAGATGAGCAAGACTGAGATCTAGGAGAGTGTTGATTAATGTTGATTTTTTGAGATTCCTTCTGTCTCTTTCCCCCAGGTCTATTGGTTTGCATGTCCGCATGAAAACTCTGATTAGCACATTCTAAAACAAGGAAAGAAATTGATGCAAGTTGAAATATGACTATGTGGAACTGGTGCATGTTAACTGAAGGTTGAAAATGAAGTATTCCAAAGCTAAGAGCTGATGAAAATATCCTGCAAAAAGTACCCTCGAAAAAGATTTAAATTTTTATATTGTTGGTACAAGAACCTATTGGTTTATGTACCAGCGATACTGAAACAAAAAAATAAAAAAAACTAAACCAACGTTATTATTGTGAGAGAAGAAATATACATTGATGTTATGCTAAAGAAACAACCAAAACTTAAACTTTATTCATGCTTATAAATTTGGAAATGAAATTTATTTTAAAATGTTACAAGCATAAAGGAAATTCCTAAATTACTTATTACATACGATTTCATCAATCATTAACAATTTTATGCTCAGGAAACCATGTAAATTATGATGGTGTATTTTTCCTCACATCCTTACACTGAAAATCATGAGACAAATATGAGGCTATAGGTGGCCTTTAATACATGGAAAATACCATAGGAAACCAGTCATCCCACTTAATTTTCAAATTCTCATTGTCATTCAAGTAATATTGATAAGGTTTTCATATGAGTTCATTACATTTCTATACTTATGGGTCCCACTTTGAGGATAGGGACATCCTAGATATATTATGAATTGGATGACATGGTCGTAAGATCAACTTAGGGTCATTCTCAAATGGAAAATAGATGGATTTTATTCAACCTTTAGTTCAACCATGCATGCTTCTTCTTAATTATTTACACAAGTATATCGTTCATACAGACAAATATAGGTTAGGCATAATGAAAGACATCAAAATCAGAACCCATTTCCAGCAAGTTTGTTCAGTGCTCCGATGGGGTAATTTTGACATCTAAGAAATATCCTCCCCAGGCATAATGCCCCATTTACCACGAGCTTGTTCAGTACCCTGATGGGTTTTCCTAGTCATACCACAGGTCGGTACTCACTACCTGCAGACCTGTTTAGTATCCCGACGGGTTATCCTCTTACACCCATTTTCCATCAAAGGCTCTTGTCCCAAAATTTACCCTTAAGATAAAATTTATAGATTTATTTCACATGGGTGAATGGGGAAGCAACTTTGAAAACCTTTTTACAGGATGGGAGGGTATTAGGCTGGAAGATATTTTATAGATTGCCCATAAAATATTGTTCGCATGAAAAATAGACTTATGTATTGAGATTAGTCCAAATACATATCATGGTCAAACTTACTTAATGTGCGGTGGATGAGGCTATGAGAGAATGACCTAAAGGTGCCTCTAGTCCCCAAGTTCATCTTCTCCATATAAGATTATGGCAGTGTTCCCTCACAAGTAGAAGTTTCATTCACTCTTTTGCTAATATCTGATAAGGATGCTTGAATAACAAGTTTTGGTATGAAACTAGGATGTACAATTTACCTATGGGTATCACTATGTAGACCTTTTAGTTTCAGTAAATCCCCATAATGTTTTAAAGATTAATCTTATGAGAAATTGTTATTATTAATGGTCATAAATTTGTATGTAATAATAAGAAGAAAGATCCTAAGTTGTTTTGGTTTCTGATATTATATTATCAATATTATCTTCATCTCATTTCATTTATTTGAAAAGAAACATGAAAAGATGTTGCATTTATCTAGAACTAGGTTAACTAACATGTAAATTTTATTTATTACCCCATCTTATCTAAGAACAACAAGCCATCTTTCATGTGTAAGAATACTTCCAATGTAACCATGTGCGTAACAGGTGCAAAAATACATTCATTCTCAGGTTTTAAAGATAAGCTTTAATGTATACCAGAGCATGAAGAACCAACTGCTTTGATGATGATGTTAATAAGTAATGAAAAATGAAGGAGCAGTGTGATCTGATAGTTGCTCGAAACCATATCTCAATGTAGTCTTGGTGTTCTTGTTTCACTTCCTCATTTAGACCACTCTGCATGTCTTCCTCTATCATGCCACACAAATCATCTTCTTTCGAATGGTTTGTCTCTTGGATGCATACAATATTTTGTGATATGCATGTCAAGACCTCCTTGATCTCAGGTTCTATTGGTTTCTCTCCATTAAATGTGGTCCATGATTTTACGGTCTCCTCAATAGATTGGAAAAGGAAATCAAAGGAGACTTCTAAATCTTCTTGTTGAGAGACAAATAAATTCTTGACTGTTGTCAAGATATGCTTTTCCTGAGAGGTGGATATCCCAACTGCTACTAGAATGTGAGAAAGTTCTTGGAGGAACATTCTTCAAGATCTTGATCACCTGTGAAATACTATAGTTGGTTGATGATCCCTATCTCACAACATGGATCAGTACTCAGGGGTTCTTACAACACCCCAAAAATTATTTATCATCAAAGATCTGAATTTTAAAACTAAGAAATTAAAACTATTTGCAAAAATAAAACACACCAAACTTTGAACTCCTCACATTACTAGGACCTTGATGTCACCAAGTTATCTATTCACACAAGTTAGATCATCATAAATAAAAATAATTTTTCATAAACAAAAACACAATATTGCATAAAAGAACGAAAAACACACATGCATGAAAGGGAACAACGAGGCTTCAGAGAAACCCCACCAAAGTGAAAGTGTGGGATCTTCCCTTACATATTACAATACTTTATCCTCCCCCTACGTTGTGTAATTTAAAATGAAAACTACCTACCTATACTTATAATCCCTTTAGCACCTCCCCGACAATGGCACCAAAAATGTCGGGCTAAATATATACATTGCTAATTCTCAACATTAAATTGTCAATGAGGGAGTCATAGACTTAGAGGTGCAAGGACAGGAAATGCAGGATTGGAGCCTGGTCTAACCTAGTGCCGGCAAACCGCACTTTAATGAAATAAACTAAACAAGCAATGAATTCAATTGACAGGAAATAAAATAACACCTTAGGTGGAATCCCATCATGGGGAGGCCATATCTCATGAGTTAGACCTTTAATTTGTCCTTTGGTGATTGGAGCTATGGAAAATTAAAGTGCAAGGAACCAAAATATAGAAAATGAAATGAAATCCAAGTGCGGGAAATGAAAGGAACTGGGAGAAAACCAAGTTAAAGAAAACTAGTTAAAGGGAAAAAACAATCAAACAAATAGGAAATGAAATATAAATCCAAACCATGCAAATGAAATGAAATGTGAATGTGGGAAATGAACCTAACTAGGAAAGTGGGGAAAGACCAACAAAATCACACAAAGAAAACCACTCATCATACACACAGGGATTTAATTATCCATATGCATTCAACACTTTGTTTACACTATATATATTCAAACTATACACAGGTACCAGAACAAGAAGCTAAATTAACATGCACAACAAAATAGGTACAGGAATAGGTGAATTAGCACACATAGTAGCAAGTACCGGATCATAAAACTAAATTAAAATGAACAATAAAACATGTACAGGAACATGAAAACAAAATATGTGCAAGAATAGGAAAACAAAACAGGTACAAGAATAGGAAATTGAAATAAGTGCAGGAACAAGAAATAAAAAAAGGTACAAGAATAGAAAAAATCAAAAGAGGTACAGGAACAAGAAATCAAAATAGGTACATGAATAGAAAAAACAAAACAAGTACAGGAATAGGAAATCGAAATTAACCATGTGTTGTACTACAAGATTGGTGCATACAAATTAAGGGTAAAGAGAACTCTGAGTTTTAATTACCAAAACTAATGTGAATGAAAAAATCTGAATGCATCTGTATTAAATCCAATCAATAATCAAAACCAAAATTGAATTACATATAAACAAACAACACAATATTAATCTACAAAATACATAAATTATGGAAACACTTACCCACACTAAGGGGCTGTAACATCCCCGACCACCCAAGCTAAGCCATGCTACTCCAAGAAAATCTTTCATTCTCTAATACCATGTTGTAACATACCCAACATCCAACTGAGCTACTCCACATAAGTTTTTTGAACTGCATGCAATTAAAACATATACACACAGAACTCTTGCGGAAATTTATATATAAACATAAATAGAAAAATGCATTTCGTAAATGCATGGATTCATACTAAAATAATAGTAAACATATACATGCAACATATATAGTCAATACCCATAAATATAAAAACAGTTATAAACACACATAAGATAAAACCATAAAAATAAACACGTAAATGACAATGCAGCGTGTAAATTTACCACACAGTTGACACTTATCTTGGTAAGAATATCACCAACTGTGTGCAGACCTTCCACAAACCTCCCAGCCTTAGACCACACTGCTCATCTCTCTCAATAGTGGGTCACCCCTGAGTTGGGACTAAACTCCACCTGGGTAAAGGGGTCCTAACTAGGCTTATGTATCACAGACAATAGGAAAGACTTCATCACAGGTGCCAACTCAAACTAACATCCTACAGTCCCTCATTCCCCACATCCTTGTCCCACCCCAGGAAGTGTTCCCCTTCTCTACTCAACAGTCCTTCTGCTGCCCCATTTCCTTTTCGGGCTTCAACAACAAGTCGGACAGGAAGTCTCAGAGCCTTGTAGTTGTAGTTTAGCACCTTCAAAAAATCAATTCCCAGCAATTCTCTCACCCAGAAAGATTTCTCACGGGCCTGACAACCCGCCTTTTCAATATACCACGAGCCTGACAACCCGCCTTTTCAATATACCACGAGCCTGACAACTCGCTTCTTCAGTCCATCTCCCAAGCTAACCAGCTACACAAATAGGTATTGGTATGGATACAGGTTCAGGTACAATTCCATGAAGGTACGAAGGATAGCTCAATGAGTGTGTGAATGATTATGGAGTGATTAACTGATGACCAAATGATGGGAAAATTAACTAAGTCCAAACAATATGTATGCATGTCCCCAACTTGACACTTGTCATGTTGGGAGTTACTTTGGCCCACTTGTCCCCAACTTTGGAACTTAGGATAAAATAATTACCCATACTTTATACTTTAAGAATTATTAATATAATATTCCTTTCTGGCTTAATCTCCCTAGCTTATCCCCTTTTTATTAACTTTTCCCCCCCCTTTCCCTAACTAGTGGAGTTTAGTCCCCCATACTCTTTTATTGTGGTCAGTCTGCGCGCAACAATCTATTTTATATTAATGATGAGACATACACAAAAATAGGCGCACTGGCCTTTATCATCTAGCCTCTCTAGCCTAATTCAAAACATAATCCTCCTAGATTATAATAACTGCCTCACCAACCTATAAAACAAAGCATATACACAAAGGCTCCCTGGCCTCAAAATCAGGCGCACTTAAGTTGTTGCGTGTGGTATCCTAGAATGTGCACACTTCATCATTTTACTACGCAATACATGCATGCACTATACCATGGAAGGTGCATACAAAAATGATGTCAAACAACTCACCATCTTACGTACATTTGTATTTACATTTACCATTGGGTTGGGCCTAGGGATATTACAATCCCCTCCTCTTATTTATGCATTGTCATCGGTGCATTATGTACACATATAAACAAAAATTTCAAAAAGATGCGGGTATTCTGTCTACATTGCATCCTCATGCTCCCAAGTAGTGTCCTCAAGACCATACTAGGTCCATTGGATCTTTACAAGCCCTGTGGCTCGATTCTGGAGCTATTTGATTTTCTGGTCCAGAATGCGTACTAGATGCACTTGGAAAGCACCTTCTTGCTCCACCTGAATCACATTCCAATCAATAACATGATTAGCATCAGGTATATATTTCTTTAGCAATGATACATGGAATACATTATAAAGAGACATGTATGCAAGCAATGCAATCATATAAGCTACTGGACCAATCCTTTCTAGGATTTCAAACGACCCACAATAGTGAGATGCCAACTTTGAACAATTTCCCAACTTCAGGGAACTTTTGTGGGATTTCACTTTGAAGAATACATGGTCTCCCACTTTAAATTCCCTATGAGTCCTACCCTTATCAGCATAGTTTTTCTGCCTGTCTTAGGCAGCCTTTAAATTTTTTTTTTTTTTCAACATTTGTTCCTCCATTTCCCTGAGTAAATCTGGCCCAACCATTTCTCTATCTATTGGGTTATCCCAACTTACCGATGTGCTGCACTTTCTACCATAAAGTCCCTCAAATGGGCTCATCTTTAAAGATATTTGGTACCCATTGTTATAAGAAAACTCTACTAAGTGTAGGTATTCTTCCCATTTTGATGGTTTATCCATCACATACATCCTCGACATATCCTTAATCACTTGATTCACCCTCTCTGTTTGTCCATTTGATTCTGGATGATAAGCTGTACTAAAATTCAAATTTGTTCTGAACCCATTAAATAATCCTTTCCAAAAATTTGAGGTAAATTTTGGATCTCTATCAGACACAATTGTCTTGGGTATACCATGTAATCTAGCAATTTCTCTCATATAAACATCATCAATGTTGGCTTCCTTCTGAGTGAGCTTAAATAGAATAAAATGGTCAGCTTTAGTAAGTTTATCCACCACTACCATGATAGAATCATGTTGCTTGTTTTTTTCTGGGAAGTTTGGTGATGAAATCCATTGTTACAACTTCCCATTTCCACTTAGGAATTGGTAATGGTTGTAGAAAACCAGTTGGGTGTCTATGCTCAGCCTTTACCTTTTGACATTCCAAACATTTGGCAATAAAATATGCAACTTCTTTCTTCATGCTTGGCCAATAATATAGACTCTTGACAGCTACAATAGTTTTCTGATAACCTGGGTGCCCAGCATAAGGTACATTATTCATTTTTTCCCAATATCATATTTTTCAATTCTTGGGAATTTGGTACATAAATTATGCCCCTGTACATGAGAATTTCATCATTATCTAGCTTATATTCTTCAATTTTTTGTTGCAATTTACCTTTCTGTAATTTTGCCACTAATTCCTTGTATTGCAAATCTAATTTTGTAGCCTCCATAATTCTGTCTTTCAAATCTGATTGGTACATGCTAATGGATATAGCATGCAATTCATGCACTCTTCTGTTGATTGCATCAACCACTTAGTTCTCTTTCCCCTTGATATGCTTTATATCAAAGTCATATTCACTTAGAAATTCTAACCATCTGCTTTGCCTAGCATTTAGAGTTGGTTGATCAAATAAATATTTTAGACCATTATGGTCCTCAAACCTTTTCCCCATGATGTAGTGTCTCCATTTCCTCAAGGAACATGCACTATGGTTGCCAATTCCAAATCATGAGTGGCATAGTGTATTTCATGCTCCTTCAACTTCCTTGATTCATAACATATAACCAACCCCTTTTGACTGAGGAATCCACCAAGTCCTTCTTTACATGCATCCATGCATACAATGAAGTCTTCATTTGGGTCTACAATCCTTAGTATTGGAGCACTTGTTAATAATTGTTTCAGCATTGGAAACTCTTTTCACAATCCAGTGTCCATTGAAACTTCACACCCTTCTTTTGTAAGGAAGTGATTGGGTGTACAATCTTTGAGAATCCTTCAATAAATCTCCTATAGTAGCCTGCAAGGCCCATGAATGATCTGACCTATGCCACATTCTTTGGTTCTGACCATTCTCTAATGATGAGGTAGTTCTTTCGGAGTTATTTTCCTGATGATGGACCACATTGGTTTTGTCCGAAACGTTGAAAATGAAAAAACCAATGCGATAACTCTGAAAGAACTACCTCATCAAATCAATGGTCGCAAAATTCTTAGAACATTATCTAATAGATTCTATCTTCTCAAGATCCACTGCTATCCCATCCTCTAAAATGATATGCCCCAAATAATGAAATGCTTATGATAAAATGAGCACTTGCTCAATTTGGCATACAACTTATGCTCCCTTAATACTTGCAACACCATCCTCAAATGATGCTCATGCTCTTCTTCTGACTTGGAATATACAAGGATGTCATCCAAAAAGACAATGACAAACTTGTCTAAATAATCTTGGAAAACACCATTCATTAAGCACATGAAAACAGTTGGTGCATTTGACAACCTAAATGGCACCACTATCAACTCATAATGACCATACCTTGTCTTGAAGGCGGTCTTGCTAATATATTCCTCTTTAATCCTTACCTGATGGTATCCTGACCTGAAATCTATCTTTGAAAATATATTTTCATCCTTCAATTGATCAAAGAGAACATCAATCCTTGGCAGAGGATACTCATTCTTTACAGTCACTTTATTCAACTGTCTGAAATGAATGCATAATCTTAATGTCCCATCTTTCTTCTTCACGAACAAGACTAGGGAACCCCAAGGTGACACACTTGGTCATATATACCCCTTCTTAAAAAGTTCTTCAAGCTACATTTGCAGCTCCTTCAACTCTAGTCTACTCATTCTATAAGGAGTCTTTGACACCGGAGCTGCTCCATGCATTAAATTTATAGAGAAATCAATATCTCTCTTTGGGGGTAGTCCCGATACCCCCTTGAACACATCTTCAAACTCTTCCAGGACAGTATGATCTTCCAAATTTGGCACCTTGTCTTTAGGTGTCTCTTCCATATAAGCTGCAAATATTTGACACCCTTTTTTGTAATATTTCTTCAGCTGCAATGCTGAAATTTCTCTGATGGTTACTGCCCTAGGAATTCTCTGCACTTTCCTTAGGCTCCCTTCTTCATCCAAGCAAGTAAATGCCTTGTTATGATAGTCTAGGATAGCATGATGATGTTCCAACCAATCCATCCCAATTAGACAATCATATGAACCTAAAGGCAAGATGTTCAAATCCGCCCTGGTGTTCAGTCCATTCATGTCCATAAGACATGACTTAACCATCTCATTAACTTTTCTTTTGGCTCCGATAGCCAGCTGCACCAACCAAGATTTTCCATGCTTTCTTCTTGGAAAATGAAAAATTTCCACCATCTTAGGATCTATATAACTATGACTAGCTCCTGAATCAATTAAAATAGAAATGGTTTGGTTGTTGATCATACCTTCCACTTCAATCATATGTGTTTGATACTCTTCTTGCTTGTTGTCTAGGGATGCATAGATCCTTGGTACATTTCCGCCCATGTCCTCCATTGTTTCAGCTTGTTGTACCTTGTGAGAAGTCCTCACTTTTTCACCTCTGTGAGGACAATCTCTTAACATATGATCTCCTTTACAACCCCAACATTGAATAGGTGAATGCCTTGGCCTTTGACCCCTTGACTCAATCATTCTGGGTTCTCTAGAAGTTGGTTGTCCCTGAGGATTATTTCTGAAGAATGGTGGCTTAGTTCCCTTCTTCCTCTGATCCATCTTGAATTTCTTTTTGTCTTCCCAAGATTTTTGGAAAGTTGGCCTTGATTTTTGTTGATCATATAGGCACTTAGCTCTCCTTATGGTCTCCTCCAATGTCTTGGGATCATCATATTGTATTTTTTCACTGATGAATGATGGAATTCCACTCAAATAACTCTGAATCTTGATTGTCTCATCCTTGATGAAAGAGACATACTTCAGTAGTTCTAAAAATCTTGTTTCATATTCATCTATGGTCATACTCCCAAGCTTGAGTTCAAATAATTCCTTCATTTTTTTTTCATAGTATCTCTTAGTCAACTATTTTTTCTCAAAATACTTTTTGAATTCCCTCCAAGTAACACTTTTCTCTTTAATGTGTTGCACCTACACAAGCTGATCCCACCACATGGATGCATTTCACTTGAGTTGATAGATGGAAATTCTACCTTCTACATGAGAATAATAATTATGCAATTGAAAATACTTTCTCATGCCCAACAACCATGTCTCTGCATCTTCATCCTTCTTGTGCTCACCATCAAATGTAGGAGGTTTGATTTTATTCATTTATACTCATAGCTCATCCTCCCCAGACCTATTATGCTTCCTGATAGGGGATGGACTTGAGTTTTTGTGTGCCCTATTATTGGAATGCCTTGGGGAGTGACAGTGATGTCTGCTAACACTTCTGGTTCTTCTTTTCTCATTAGGAGACCTATGACTTGTTGGTTTTCTTGAGCTACTCTTGTTATCCAATTTCTTTTCTATTTTGTTCAATCTCTACATTAACTTCATGTTGAAGTCCTATTTTTTCTCCTTGGCTCTCATAATCCTTTCATTACCATATTTAAGGTTTTGGACATCCTTCTATAAATTTCTAATGGTCTCTACCATATTCATGTTTTCATCCCTTCCTTCTCCATGTCCATTGGAGTTTGTTCCTTCAATGCCCAAATGGACATCCATCCCTCTGATCTCATCTCCCTGGTTGTAAGTCCCTTGCACATATTCCATTTCTATGGACTCTGCTCTTATCTTGATATGATATAGTTTTTTTTAACTCTGTAAAATGTGCAGCCAACAAAACTTTGTCAAGCTAACTGTTTCAACAATTTCATGAAAATTATGAACCATTCTGGTTCAATAAAATATCAGAATTGTTTCTTCTGATTTCCTGAAAAAATGAATTCCCAAATCAATTTTTTGGGTGAATATTTATATTCTACTATTCGATACCTTTCCAACGCCTGCTCCCATGCTCAATTCTGAGTCTTGAGCAGAAAGTTATGGTTATTTGAAAATTGCCCATTAATTTTTCTATTCACCCTTCAACTTGGCGCAACTCTGCGCTGTAATTATGCATTTTTCCCCCCCTACTCCATTGGATTTTTCATAGGAGCTCAACTGGGTTTCGTCATATACATATTATGGACAGTCTTACCAAGTTTCACCTTTTTCAGGGTTCTGGGCTGCTAGTTACAACCTGCTAAAGTTCTAGGCCAATTCGTGTTCTTGGTTTGGAATGCTACAAGTACCTTATTTTCCATATTAAACATTTTTAACATACCCATAAATTTAATTCAGCTATGGGACTATCTTATATGGCTCAATATATTTCCATTGACTACTCATGTGCCTAATTCTGATTCTGGAGTAGAAAGTTATGGCTCTTTGAAGTTAGTTGGGTCTTAAAATTTACCCTCCATTGTTTGTGTTGTAACTTTCTCATAAAAGCTCAGTTTGATGAATAGTTTACACCATTATAAATCTCTCTCCGGGCTCTTTTATTTGATCTATAGACACAAAGTGTTCCTTGGTACACTCTAGTCTCATGGTTTTTTAGTACCTAAAAACGTTGTTAAGGGCCTCAAAAACGCGCTGCAAAACGATGATGTTCAAACAATATAAAATGTTGCGGAAATCCGTTGGTTTTCCACTGTTGTTCACCATCCAAACGACTTAGAACGCACAAGTTTCAACCTGTACACCCATATTTAGCATGTGAAACAACACCACAAGGTAAATCATTCTCTGTGCACCTATAACCACTGTGCATCACTTCTATGTCGCACCAATAACTGGCACGCACTACTTTTCTGTCGCGCGCCCATATCCACCGCGCAAAATTTTGGTTCTTGCACTATTACCTATTGCACACAATTTTTGTATCACGCGTTGATATTCCGCACACATTTCACTCTATGCATTGCACCATGCCAAATTTTAGTATGCCCCTACTGCACACCAATAGTGTAATGACCAGATTTAAATTAACGTTTAAATTTCTACCAAATTTCTGTAATTTCTATAAGCTTTTTAAAGAAGTAAAATTTTCATAATTTTCAAAATTATCTCAATACTTACGTAAGTAAAATTTGGCAATAAGTACTAAATCTAAGTAAACAATCCATAAATTTGAGTTTAAATACCTCACTCTGATGCTATCCGCGGATTGCTCCCTTCGCTTGCTTCCTTAGCTTGAACCTGTTGCTGCTCTTTAGGACACCCCAAAACCAACCTCCTTGTCGACTAGTAACGCCTAGCCCTAGGACATCAATGGATGTCCTAGCCCTCTGAGCCCAAAACCTTTGCAGCCCCCCCGGTGCACTATAAATTCCACTGTTGATTTCACTCTCCAATCCTCCAAGCTTCCCCCCTCATAGAATGCCCCCCCATCATCTTTCTCCACTTCCCTTATTCTTCCTTCACCGCCCTTCCTCCATTAACTCCCCCCACCAAATACCTTATCCCTTTATTAAATGCCTTATCCATTCATTCATTATTTATCCTTTCGTATTGGTTATGTTATCCCTTGTGGGATACGTAACCCCATTTAAACATTAAATTTTATTATCCACCCCTTATTAATACTTTATTAATTAGTTAATTAATTAATAATCACATTAATCATTAACCATATTGATTTAAGAGTTAATTATACTTAAAT
>ML790231.1:380875-394083 GCA_009831015.1 Picea engelmannii
CAAAAAAGTATAAAACGAAACCTAGGAGAACTCACCTAACCAGAGAGGTTAAGGTGTTCCTTTTTTGTAAATGGCCTAATGTGACTAAAAAAGAGATAAACTACCACCCACTAGACATGCTTTCTAATTCACTTTAACAAGCATGAAAGACAATAAGATCGCTCGGAAATATTTTCAATTTTAGGGATTCTGAAAAGAGCTTAAAGGAGACTCCTAAGGGTTCCTTTTTCGTCCACTGATCTTTCGAAACCAAAAAAGAGATAAAACAAAAATCGAAAGAATACTTTTTAATGATGTTTAGAGAGTTTGAAAAAGTCAAAACCTACTCTCTGGAGCACTAAGACCATCCAATGAAATAACCTCTAGGATTCCTATTGAAAGAAACATGACTCATCTGGAAAAAAGTTAGAAATCCCATTAAAAATGATGAAAATAGCTCATTATAGGGCATATTAATATAAAAATAATTAAAAATACTTAAACCAAGGTCAAAATGGGTCATGAAAATGAGTTAAAAAGACCAAATGGGTAAAAAGTGAATTCATTTTCACCTTGCTTTGTGAAATTTGAGAATTTTGGTGTTTTTTCCCCTTTTTTGAATGATTTTCAGTTGTTGATTGTGGGAGATCTAGTGGACGATTTCAAATTTTGTTTGAGCCAGGTAAATTATAATCTCTTCCTCTTTCATTTCATACCCTTTTTTTTCTGCATTTTAGTGCACTTTTCAGTGTATTGGGGTTGATTTAGGGCTCTGATTTGCGCTCGAAAATGGAATATTCCCTGTAGTGTCGAGGGAAGTGTCCATGATGTTCCTTTAACACTGCAGAAGAATGTTGGACTCCCTATAATTAACAAACAGGGAGCATCCAACGTGAAACACAATTTTTTTTTTAGAGTTTTAGCTAACAGAAAAGAGGGGTTTGCTTGCCAATGGTTATTAATGATGTTTTGCATGCTTTTTTAGGTGATATTAACAATATGCTAGAGTGGAGAGAAAAAGAACACAAGGTAGATGACAATGCATCTCTACAAGACCCAAATATTTTTGTAGCTTTATGAAATTGCGAGATTTTGAATTTCTTTAAAGTGAAAAATATGAGAAAAGAACTGACATTGCTTGAACATCTAATCCATATGTGGGATGAAAATGAGAAAGTATTCAATGTTGGTCCCCATGCATTGGATATTGTGGCGGAGAAAATTTACTTCTTAACGAGGCTATTAAAACAAAGGACTCTTCTCTCTTTGGCTAGATCAATAAGCACTCAGATTCCCGTTGAAGGATACATTGCTACCTATTGCAGGAAAGGGGTACACAAGACTAGCATCAAAATCATGATCGAGGATCGACCATTGCATACAGTTTCATTAACTATTTCAAAATTGGCTGGGAGCACAGCCGCACATTTCATTACAAAGTCACAAATGACTTATGCAGTGGATTGCATGGAACCACAACTATTTAATTGGTGTGAGGGTGTGTTGGTGAACTTGAAAGATTAGATCATACGTTGTAGAACCAAAAAAGAATAATAGTTTGGTTATGTCTCATTGCTTGTTTCGTTATTCTTGGAGAGAGTGCCCCTATTACAGCCTCAAATTTCACTATCAGACTGTCCAATCATGGATCCATGAATGGATAAGTGGGAAAGCTTCTCACCTAAACTGGGTGGGGGACCATCAATGTTTTCATTTGACAAAGACTTCTTCACATGGTGGAGGAAACACATCCCGATGATAGAGGATTTTCCTTATTCTAGCATGGATTTCAAAGGCAGTAATGATTTGGTGCTCCCTAAGGGGGTATATTGAGACACATCAGGTTTTCATGATCTCATACTCACATTTTCTTTTAAATTTTTAGTTCTTATGTATTTTTTTGGCGGAAAAAGGGTGCTAGTGAGAAAATACCCCCTTTAACTACACCAGGGTTTAAGATTTAGACAGATCGAATGACCGTATAAAATTCAATCTATTTTATAATATACCCCAAACATACCAAAACAAATGAAAATAAAGCAATAAGAGAGAATATCGGTAACTATACCTTTTATCCCACATCTGGTGATGATCTCCTCAAGCTCTATTGTTCCAACAACTACATGTCTCCTCCCAAGGATGACCTGCATCCAAAAATAGGTAAACAAGGAATAAAAGCATGATATTCTATTCATGAGTTAGGGTTAGATATCAAATGCTAAGTACAAATCAAAGAAAATACAAAAAACATCATCATTTGGGACAGGGAAAAGAGATTATTTTATTAATCAAACAAAGTTTGAAACTTAAAATCTATGTCTGTAAATGTGTTGAACCTGCATAGAATATATCTAGATAGAAAATACTACACACATTTGCATAGATAAATTGAGAAATAAGAAGAAGGAAAGAAAGAATGGAAGAATTCTCATTAACAGTAATGAATAATGAATAATTTACACATGATATACTTTGTATAACTCAATCAATGCACACTGGAGGAGAACCAATGCATCATAGTGGTGGTCTAGAGTGATCTGGACACACACCAAAAGTTACGAGAGTGAACTGCCACCTAGTCTAGTCTCTCATGAAGTTACGGGAGTGAACTGCTACCTAGTTGAGTTAACTAGTCAACTAGTCTTCAATTAACTGACTGAACATAGTGTAGTGAGGAGTAGATCAAGGAATCAAGGGTAATGCGCTAGTCTGGTGATGATCCCAATGTTGCATGGTGACAAAACCAATGCAACATCTAGACTCAACTCAACTAGTCAAACTAAAGTGCCAACTAAAGTGAATATTCTCTAGGTGGAATATTCTCCCCTAAAATATTGGAGACTAGATAATGACTAATTATGACTAATAAACAAGGAAAAAACTTCAGAAAAATAAATCCTAGGTGTGTGAAGTAACTCCAACACCCCCCCTGAACATCACTATGGTGAAAATAAAGAATGG
This sequence comes from Picea engelmannii, assembly GCA_009831015.1. Taxonomy (NCBI): domain Eukaryota; kingdom Viridiplantae; phylum Streptophyta; class Pinopsida; order Pinales; family Pinaceae; genus Picea; species Picea engelmannii. The sequence continues at coordinate 383,816 of ML790231.1, forward strand.
GTCTTGGAAACGAAGCTATGTTAGGTACCCAAATACAAAATATACACTGAAATAAAGTGAGGAAAGAGGGAAAACCTCATGGAAAAAAACCCCCCTCAAGATACAATGTATGTAAAAAGAAGAACTACAGTTGCTAGGAAACTGTGTCCTTCACTCCAAGATGACTTCGTAGAGAATGGAAATTCTACTCAGTGAAGGTCTTGGTGAAGATGTATGTCGTCTGTTCTGCTGAAGGACAGATTTATAGGTCGATGATCCCCTCATGTACTAAGTCCCAGATGTAGTGCATGTGGATCTCGATGTGCTTCGTCCACTACCTATGAACTAGATTTCTACAGAACTTCAGAGTGCTCTGGTTGTCACACCAGATGACGATCAACAAATGAAACCGAATTCCCAACTCAGTGAGAAAATTTTGCAGCCACATATCCCGAATGGTTATGTTAACTACCCCTCTATACTCTGCCTCGATTGATGATAGAGCAATGGCAAATTGCTTCTTTATCGAACAACAAATAGGCCTAGAACCAAGACTGACTAAGTAACCAGATGTCGACTTGCGATCAGTGCTATCGCTAGCCTAGTCAAACTCAGTAAACCTGATGAGATCTAATGTAGAGTCTATGTCATAATGAATCCCAAAGGTGATGGTGCCCTATATGTATCAAAGAATACACTTTGCATCCTTCCAGTGTAGCTCATGCGTCTCCTTCATGAACCTGGAAACTGCGCCAACTACATAGGAGAGGTCTAGTCTGGAGTGTGTGAGATACAACAATCTCCCCACTAGTTGTTTCTACAATGTGTTGTCAACCAATGGAGTGTCCCCGCCATCCTCAATTTTGACTCTTGATAGGAAAGGAGTTGGAGAAAACTTGAATTCTTTCATGTGAAATATCTCAAGGAGATCTCGTGCATACTTGGCCTAAGATAGTTTGATGCCTGATTCATCATGATTGATCTCGAGTCCAAGGAGCAAGTGTAGTGGACCCATGTCCGTCATCAAAAACCTGTCATTTAGAATCCTCTTGACTACAACAATCGCTGAAGTCGAGCAACCGGTGATATACAAATCATCATCATACAGAACTAAGAGTAGAATTGAATCAGTCGTCCTGAGCATGTAGACATTTGGGTCTGATTTACAACATACAAAATTATGTGACAACAGGTACGAGTCCATCCTGGCATACCATGCCCTCAGGACTTGCTTGAGGCCATAAAGGGACTTCTTCAGTCGACAGACCAAAGATGATTCATGCATAAATCCCTAGGGATTATCCATATAGATCTCCTCAGAGATATCACTGTGAATAAATGCATTCTTCACGTCCATATGATGGAATTCCCATCCCTTGGCTACCTCAATGGAAAGTGCCAATCACATGGAATCCATCTTCACTACTGGAGTAAAGGTCTCATCATATTCGATGCCATGCACCTGCTGAAAGCCTTTGGAAACAAACATGGCTTTGTATATTCTAATATTTCCATCCACTACACTCTTGGTCATGTAGACCCATATGTATCTGACCATTTTCCTCCCAGAAGGAAGGGGAACCAGATCCCAAGTCTGGTTCTCAAGGAGGAGTTGTACTCCTCCTTCATGGCGGATTCCCAAAAGGGATTTCTAGGAGCCTCGCCATAAGACTGTGGATCTGAGGAATGAACCAAGAAAAGATGTCTCGAGGGCAATGGTTCAGTGACAGTGAGTTCAACATGAGGCTCCTAAAAATCAGATTGATTCCTCCTAGTATTGGTTGGATCACCAACGAGATCCCCTGCATCCTGAAGAGTAGTATGTGCCCATTTGGGCCTCTTCTCTAGCTCTGCAACTGCATCTGGATGCTCTGACTCTGAATATGACTATACTGACTCTGTATATGAATAATTTAAGTCCTATGAATTAAAACTCTCATCTGAAGAAGAGTTTGCATGTGCATGCTCGTCATCTCGAACAGGTGGAAGAATGAAGATTTATGCATGCGACTGTTGAGGTACATGTGAGACACTTTCCTCAAATTGGACACTTCACTCAATGATGAGTCGGTCCAAGGAAAGTTCAATAAGTCTATATCCCTTAAAACCATCGAGATATCGAACAAAAATACACTCAATGCTCTGTGGATCAATTTCCTTCCTCTTTTCAAAGGGAATTTGGGCCCATGCATGTGAACCGAAAATATGAAAGTGGGTCACTTTTGATTTGAGACCACTGCAAGCCTTGTAGGGGGTCATATCTTTGATAGATATATGGGGAGATCTATTTTGGATGTGTGTTGCATAATTAAGTGCTTAGGCCCATAGTATCTGTGGTAGTGACTTTGCATGCAACATGCAAGATGCCATATCCTTTATAGATCTATTTTTCTGCTCAGCAACTCTGTTTTGTTGCGGAGTATAGGGAACTATGTGTTGCAACTGAATCCCCGCCTCATGGAAAATATTATGGATCTGATGATTGACATACTCTCCCCCGTTATCAGTTCGAAGGAATTTGATTTTCTTTCAGGACTGTGTCTCAACCAAGGATTTAAATCTTTGAGGTGTTGAAAGACCTCAGATTTTTTCCTGAGAAAGTAAATCCATGTAAAACGTGAGAAATCATCAACAAAAATGAGAAAAAACCTCGATTTTATGATATATGGATGCGGAAAAGGACCCATGAGGTCACTATGGATCATATCTAAAGGCGTCGAAGCTCTCTGAGACTTTCCTTTGTCAAATTTCTCTTGAGGGTGTTTTCCAAGAACACATCCCTCACATACTCCCTTGGAGAAATGGATGTTTAGTAGACCATCAACCAATATTTTCTTTCTAAGTTGTTTCATATATATGAAATTCAAATTTCCAAACCTTTCATGCCATATCCTACTACTTTCATCAGCATGAGTAAGTAGTAAAGCAGAGTCTGGTTCAATAAATTCAGAAAATGTATACAATATAGATTGATGATTTACCTCACCAGTAGCAAACTTGGAGTTGGTTTGCATGTCATAGATGTCCATGAAATTTGGTGTGAATATGAATTTCTTTTTGGTGCTAGAATTCCTCATTTGATACACAGAGAGAAGGTTCACGGAAAGTTTGGGAACGTGCAACACATTCTTGAAGCTTTCGTTGGTGAGTTCAATCCTTCCTTTGATGGTGAATTTAAATGAAGAGTTGTCCCCCATCAAAATAGGAGGACCTTTGCATGCATCCAATGAATAATAGACTACTTTTGAGGCAGCCATGTGATGTGATGCTCCTGAATATACGATACAAGCATCGAGAGAGGAGTTGATGGAAATCAAGGCATGGATAGAATTTCCTTTCTTGGGATTCAGATCTTATGGATTCTTCTTCTTGGCATGCTCAGGGATGCGATCTCCAAGTTTGTTTTTTTAAGTATTTGAGACATTATATCTATTTTTTTTGCATGCATGCGGATTCTGGATGGAATCCTTTGTGACAGTACGTGCATTTCTCCCCTTTTCTTCCCTTTCCACCTTTGGATCTGGAGGCATCGGTGAAGGGATTTGAGTACCCTTATTTATTCGGATGTGAATGAGATTTCCTTTTGTCTTTATATTTATATTTCTGATATTGATGGCTTCCATCTTTCACATTAAGTGCATGCACCTTTGGGCCTTTGATTTTTCCCATGTTGATAAGCTTGGTTTGCTCTTGTGTCAGGGATTCGATAAAGTCCTCAAGAGAAAGCATCTTCCAGGTGGCTCCAGAGGCAAATATTAAAGAATGGAATGTGGATACGAATATAGAGAATTCAGGACCAATTTTGGAGAGAATGGTGAGAACCATTTGTTTATCCTCCTTAGATTTATCAACCCCGCAAGCTTTGATTTGCGACAGTAAATCCTTGAATTTTGTAAAGAAATATTGGATATTGTCGAAGATTTTTGGATCCAATGTGATAAATTCCACCTCCATCATGTGTCCCCTCATATCATCCTATTTTCCAAAGATCCCTTCCAAGTTGTTCTAAGATTCATTGGGAGTATTACAGGAAGATATGTGAAAAAGGAGATTGGGAGAAATAAGACTGCAAATTGTTTTGAATGCTTCATCCATTCGATTTAATTACTTGGATTTTTCTATGGATGATGTCGATTATGTGTCTATATTCAAGTTTAAACTATAAAATCCTCTAGTTCAGAGATCTATGACTATTTTCTCCTTCCATGCAAAGTAGTTGTAAGGTGTAAGAATGAATTCTTTTGGGAAATCCATCTTTTTTTTGTCTTCAATCTTTTGTACCTGCAAAAACATTTGTTGTAGATTTTTCTTAGCAGTCTGTCAGCTCTGATACCATATAAATGTTTTGAACCTACACAGAATAGATCTAGCTAGAAAATACTACACACATTTGCAGAGAGAAATTGAGAAAGAAGAAGAAGGAGATAAAGAATGGAAAAATTCTCATTAACCGTAATGGATAATGAAAAATTTACACATGATATACTTTGTATAACTCGATAAATGCACATTGGAGGATAACCAATGCACCATAGTGGTGGTCTAGAGTTATCTAGACACACACCAGCAATTACGGGAGTGAACTTCCACCTAGTCTAGTCTCTCAGGCGGTTATGGGAGTGAACTGCCACATAGTTGAGTTAACTAGTCAACTAGTCTTCAGTTAAATAACTGAACAGAGTGTAGTGAGGAGTAGATAAAGGAATCAAGAGTAATGTGCCATTATGGTGATGATCCCAAGGTAAGTGTGTATTATCATGGTGATGATCCCAATGTTGTATGGTGACAAAACCAATGCAGCATCTAGACTCAACTCAACTAGTCAAACTGAAGTGTCAACTAAAGTGAATATTCTCCATGTGGAATATTCTCCCCTAAAATATAGGAGACTGGATAATGACTAAGTGTGACTAATAAACAAGGAAAAACCTTATGAAAAATAAATCCTAGGTGTGTGTGAAGTAACTCCAACAATGTCGGCCACCGTTCTGCAAACCTGGTCCAGGCTCCTCTTTACAATGCTCCAAGTGCACCTTCAACATGCCTCTTCTCTCAATCTTATAATCACCTAAAGGAAGGGAATGGATTGAATGGAGGAAGAAGGGATTGATGAGGGAATGTTGAGGCAATATCTCACAAAAGGTAGAAAAATCTTGGGCAAAGAGGGGAAATGAAATTGGGCAGCGTTTCACTAATCTTATGCTTGGATGTGAAATGAGACCCCAACACCTCCTTTTATATGACAAAAGGATATTGGCTATCTGGTTGGGTGATGGGCCATAGCAGGTGAATTGGTTGGGAAACCTCCAATATCATGTGAATTTCAACGAATTCCTTACAACTTTTTAATTTTTACAACTTTTGCAAGTATACGCGGATTGTTTAGTGTTCAACAAGCGTATGTATGCAAGTTGTAGTGGTGCAAAAAGAATATGTACATGGGATGTAATGGTGCAAGGCACGTACATCCTTTAAAAAATGGTTTTTTAAGAAGATTTCCTCAGCAGTGCTTTGGCAAAATATGCAAGTAAGAGGGCCAAGGCCATGTATGCATGAGTAGGGAATTTTAGGGCTATAAAAAATTCCCCCTAATGTGTGAGGTCATAAGAGAAACTGATGGCCAAAACACATTACAATATATTTACCAATGTACGAGATCGAATGAGCCTGGGACCAGAGTTCAGGAGATGTTGTCTACAAAACAACAATTGTCTCTTGAAGGCAGGCATACCCATGCTCGGGATGAACTAAATCATGGATGCCAATCAAATACACTGTAGATCCATGTCACATAACTATATAAAGTGTAGCCGCGAGAAATACACAACGAATCTACATCTCATCAGTCGAATATATACAAGTATAGTATTCATCTTCAAGAAGCTAGTGATGCTTGATGGCTGGAGATGAGGTCTTCATAGCTCGAGCAACAAATTCAAGATCTTCAAAACTTAAGTAGGAGTACAATGGGAGTGTATAAATCACTACCCTGAGGTCTTCGACAGCTCGTTGGGAAAAGACATGAGAATATCGATGACTAGGCAAAGAACTTCATCAATTTCGAATCTAGACTTGAATGGACACTTAGGATGGCCGACTCATGAAGGTTAAGAGACAAAATACAGAAAGGCCAACTCAGGTTGAGTGAAACTTCCCCTAGACAAAAGCACGAAAGATGATCAGACTCATGCAACATGACATTGACATAAGTTCGTGATGCAGGACGCAACACAAACTCTCCATGTGTCTGGAAGAGTAACCAAAAAGAGGAGGACACGACTCTATGTAGTGAGAACAACTTCCTAAGGTCCTACTAGATTCCAATTCTTGACGAGAAAATAAAAGGATGTGTTTTGTCCAAGGGCGAGTCTTTGTGCTGCTGAAAAAAGAATGAATATTTCTCGTCCCCTCTTTTTGGAATATTTGATTTTTTTGCCTTTTTCAATTTTTTAAGAGCTTGAAAAAGAATAAAAGAATGATACTTTACAAAAGGAGGAATGAGTGTCGCAAGCAAGCATACTATTTCCAAGCGCAAGGAACATATCAATGCTCAGAGAAAGGAGACATGTGCAGGAAAAGGAAACTGTGGGAAAATTCCTCCATGGGTCAAGGTGTCAGGTCGCAGAGGCAAGAAGTGTTGCAAGGCTTGCGTATAAGGTATGATTCAAAGGTTCAGTTGAGAGAAACATGGAGCTGACATTAGGCCAAAGATGCAAAGATGAGACTTGCAAATGCGATTAAGCAAGACACAATGATACCCTGTCTAGGTAATTTTTACGAGCCCAGAGAAGTTAAGCTCGGTAGTTTTTCCATGTTTAGAGAGTCTTAAAAAAACATAAAAGAAGAATTGATGGAGCACCTTTTTCGGAGATAGTCTAGCCGGTTCAAAAAAGGGTTAAACTTGCACCGAAAATATGTCTATTCAAAACCATTTTAATGAGTGTGGAAAAGACAAGATCACTTGGAAATATTTTCAATTTTAAGGAGTCTGAAAAGAGATTAACTATGGGCTCATAGCCTTTTTCTGAGTTTAGTATCCTTAGCCTGAAAAAGTATAAAATTCACCAAGGAGAACTCTTCCTGCGAGATGAATCTCTCGAGGCATACCTTTTTCCGCTATAATCTACAAGCTGGAAAAAGGGTTAAACTCATGCCATTAGACGTTCTTCTGGACCAATTTAACGAGTCTGAGGGAACAAGGTCATTTGATGATCTTTTCAATTTTAGGTAGTCTGAAAATATCTTAACTATAGATTCTGGGGGGGTTCCTTTTTCGTAAGTAATCTCCAAGGCCCGAAAAAGGTGATAAACCAAAACCAAGAAGAATGTTCCTTTTTTGAAGATTTAGTCCCTTAGGCCCGAAAAAGGGTTAAAATTACGCCTGAGAATACTCTTCTAGTGAACCAAAGTTCCTATATCATACCTTTATTCATAAAATTAGCCGTTTGGACTGAAAAAGGGGTAAACTACCGCTGGACAAATGTGCCTTCAAATTTGAGTTTGGCGAGCGTGAAGGGAAACAAGATCACTCGGCAATATTTTTATTTTTAGATAGTCTGAAAAGGGATTAAAGAAGACTCCAGGGGGATACTTTTATCAGTTAATCTAGACGATATCGAAAAGAATAAATACGGTCTCGTTGGATGTTGCTTTCGAATTTCAAAGCGAGCTTGAAAGACAACAAAGTGTGCTCGTTTGGGAGTCCCGCGGGGTAGAGTATACACAAACACTAGGAAAATATAAAGGGGAAGCCTGAAATAACATTGAATTAGGATGGTGATTATCATATGCCAATTGGTTGACAATGACAATGCTTCCATTATGAGGGAAATGCATCACCCAAAATATTGTAGACACCACAACATTCATAGAATATACATAATCACGCCCGATAAGTATATTGAAATATAACGAGACTTGTATCACTATAAAATTGGCATGGACAATATTCCCACCTAACGAGATAGGAAACTGAGGAAGAATACCCAAATATTCACTAGGACGTTTGTCAAAATCCAACAGCTCATGCGAAGTAGACACAAGCTCGGGAGAACCTAAAGCTTGCCAAGCCGAGGAGGATAAAATACTTGCAGAGGCTCCATACACAATACATTGGTAAATTTTGTTTGAATTAACTTCAACCCTTATTTGAAAGGGTGTAGAATAAGAAAGACAAGGCTCAACAAGGTCATTCCAATCAAAGGAAACCATCCTAGGGCTTGGAGGGGGTGTGCTCGAAACAGGCATAATGCCCCCTTGTTCTGAAAGTATTGAATTGGAAATGATAAAAACATATTCAATAGACACGTCACTCTCCAAGAGAAGAGTGGGATCAACTGAATATTGCATCGGCGTGACCGCTTTGGTAGACTTGACACTCTCCAAGAGAAGAGTTGGATCAGCCGAAGATTGCATCGATGTGACGGCTTCATCAACCATTGGCTGAATATGCTACGACACAACATGGTTTGAAGACACATCACTCCCCAAAAGAAGAGTGGTATCAGTTGAAGATTGCATCGACATGATCACTTCATTAACCAGAGGCTGAATAGACTATGAGGGAACCTCATAAGACTCAAAATGAGAAGAGCTTGCAGACAGGGACCACAATCTCCGTACCTCTTAAAGGCCAAGGCATAAATGAGTAAGGTGATCTACCTTGCAAATATTACAGGGGAACTTAGGCTTATGTCCTATCCGTCTAGGTTTCTGAACTAAATCAATGCCCCCAACATGACTGGCATTGGTTGGTTTCTTGACCCCAACATGAATAGCAGAGGTTGTTGACATATCACTAATATGACTTGCAGAGGTTAGTGATTGGTCGATAACATGACTCGCAAAGGCTACAGACCTATCGCCAATATGACTAGAAGTGACTAGACTTTTTCCCCCAACATGAATTGCAGAGTTTGGGTGCTTTCCCCTAGCATGACTTGTAGAGGTTGGGTGTTGGTCTTCAAAATGACTTGCAGAGGTTGAGGACCTATGTCCAACATGACTTGTAGAGGCTAGTGATTGAACTCTAGTATGATTTGCAGGGAATAGGTTCATGCCACCAACAAGACTATTAGAAAAACAAGACCGTTGAGCAATAAAATAAAACAAATGCAAAAATAAAAGACAGAAGATACACAATACAATAGAGACACAGATTTACGTGGTTCACCCAGTGTGGGCTACGTCCACCAGAGAAATTGCCAGGTCCTTCCTTTATTATTATCTAGCATATGAAGGGATACAACCTATAGCAAACCCGTTGTAACTTCCTCTTCTTTCTCTCACAATCTCCTATCTCAGAATGCAATATTCACCATCAACCATAGCCGCAAATACATTTCCCTCATAAAAGAGGGTTGCCTTCTAGGGAAAAAAACCTAACATAATCTCTATCGTTAGATCTGCAACCTTATAATGAACGGTCTAGATTTACAATGAAATTACAATATACATTTACAAGGCAATTTTTCCTTCGGGGGACGTTGGGGGCCCGCTTGCCCCCAGCTGGGGGGATAGCCCCCCTGGACCCTGCAAAGGGGGTACCCCCCCTCTACACTCCCCCGCGTGGAAGAGTGTACATACTTCTGGGGTGTAAATACTTCATGGGGTATAAACACGGCTGAAAGTAAAAGACCTCTGAATCAGGAAGATAATCAGGCTCCACAACCAACAATCTCCCACTTGGAGACTGATCTCAACAACTCCATCGTTGTTGTATATGCTGGACTCTGAACCTTCTTGGACCTAGCAAATTTCTCATCTTCATATTCATTCTTGAAGACCAACTGAAACTGAGCAGGAACTCAGTTTCTCTTTGGCTACTCCCTTTGTTAACATGTCTGCAGGATTCTAGCTAGTGTGTATCTTTTCCAACTTCAAATTTCCATCTTCCAAGGTGGATCGTATGAAGTGATACCTCAATTGTATATGCTTAGTATTTGAATGGAAGGATGAGTTCTTTTCAATATGAATGGCACTCTCACTATCACAGTACAACCTACTATTCTCTTGCTTCTTTCCCAATTCCTCCATAAACCTCTGTAACCAAATCATCTCTTTACTAGCCTCTGTAGCAGCAACATACTATGCCTCTATTGTTGAAAGTGCAACAACCTTTTGCAGTTTTGAAATCCAATTTATTGATGTTCCACCTATAGTAAACACATACCCTATGGTACTCCTCCTGCTATCTTTATCACCTGCCATATCTGAATCAACATATCCTTGTAGAACAGTTTCTGAACCTCCAAAACATAATGCATGATTAGCAGTACCTCTCAAGTATC
>ML790231.1:395811-419363 GCA_009831015.1 Picea engelmannii
TATCTACAGAAAGAATCAAAGCATCTTGTAACACATCACCTGTTACATTTGCTTCCTAATTTATCTCCTGTTGTCCATCTCTTTGTTTCTTTAGAGCTCTGCAGTCTTTCTTTAGATGTCCTTTCTTCCCACAATTCCAGCACTCTATCTTTCCAAGTCTGGATTTGGATCTGCCCTTCCTAGAATTCCCATGGTTCCCAAAACCCTTTCCTCTATCCTTTTGTCTTCCCCTGTTCTCCATGTTCAACGCATTTCCTGATGTCTCACCTGTAATTTTCCGTCACATTTCCTCACTAAGGATAACACCAACATCATCATCAAATTTTAAAGAATTTGAACCAGAGACAGAGTTACTTACAACCATGACCAAGATGTTCCAGCTTTCTGGCAATGAGCACAAGATTAGAAGAGCCCTGACCTCATCATCAAAGTCCACTTCTACAAAAATTAGTTGATTAGTAACCATATTAAAATCATTTAAATGATCTGTAACAGACCCACCTTTCGACATCTTCATATTAAATAATCTCTTCATTAGAAATACCTTATTGGACGTCGAGGGTTTTTCATACAATTTGGCCAATGCGTCCATCAAACCCTTTGTTGTCTTTTCTTTGGAAATATTGAAAGCCACTGATGCTACCAGGCTCAACCGTATTGTTCCTAGAGCCTTTCTGTCAAGAATCTCCCATTCTTCATCCTTCGTAGCTGCCGACTTCTTTGCTATTCCGCCCAATGGTAGGAATAGATCCTTCTTATATAAATAGTCTTCCATCTGCATCTTCCATAACTGGTAGTTTTGGCCATTAAATTTCTCAACCCTAAACTTTCCATATTCCGACATTGCTCCCACTTGAACTAGGAACCCTCTTTTCCTGCGAGTTACCTTTCGCTCTGATACCAATTGTTAGAAAAACAGGACCTTGGAGCAATAAAATAAAACAAATGTGGAAATAAAACACAGAAGATACACAATACAATAGAGACACAGATTTATGTGGTTCACCCAGTGTGGGCTACGTCCACCAGAGAAATTGCCAGGTCCTTCCTTTATTATTATCTAGAATATGAAGGGATACAACCTACAACAAACCCGCTGTAACTTCCTCTTCTTTCTCTCACAGTATCCTATCTCAGAATACAATATTCGCAATCAACCATAGCCGCAAATACATTTCCCTCATAAAATAGGGTTGCCTTCTAGGGAAAAAAAACCTAACATAATCTCTATCATTAGATCTGCGACCTTATAATGAACGATCCAGATTTACAATGAAATTACAATATACATTTACAAGGCAATTTTTCCTTCGGGGGCTTCACCCCCAGACCCCCGTTAGGGGCCCGCTTGCCCCCGGACCCCGCAGAGGGGGTACTCCCCCTATGCACTCCCCCGCATGGAAGAGTGTACATACTTCTGGGGTGTAAATACTTCATGGGGTATAAACACTGCTGAAAGTAAAAGACCTGTGAATTAGGAAGATAATCAGGCTCCACAACCAACAATGACTTGCAGAGGTTGGGTGTTGGTATTCAAAATGACTTGTAGAGGTTGATGACCTATCTCCAACATGAATTACAGAGGTTGTTTATTTATTCTTCCTATTCTTCCTCTTTCTATTTTGTTTAAACTTCCGATTACTAGTATCTATACTTTCACCATAGAAGGTAGAAGGAGGAGGAGAAGACTTCGTTTGCGAAGGAACATCAACATGATTCCCATGACATAAAGTTCTTAACTAAGAAGCATCAAAAACATTCGGGACATTTGGAATGGTAACCAACCAAACCGGTAGTCCCACATTCAACCCAGGAATGTACAGAGTGGCCATCAAAGGGACACCAACATTTCCAAAAAAATGAAAAGCACAAGAATCCCCTTTTGAAGGGGTTCCTTGGTTGGGGTCGTCGGAAAATTTATTCATGAATATCTTATGCATAGGGTCTCTCCTTGTGGGATCTTTCAAGTCCGTAAAAGCCACACACACTAACTCTGACGAACCAGTGGTATAAAAAAAATGTCTATAAGTAGGAGGCTCCATGTTTCTAAGAAGAAGACTGAACAATCCTCACAACCAGCGGAGTCTACAGTCTACCACCTTAGTTCAGAGACCCAAATAAATGATTGACTAACTCACTATGAAAAACTAGGGAGCACAGAGCACACACTAAAATGTTTCCTAAATACAAATCAAGCAGTTGACTATCTAGTAGGAAGGACGGTTATGCCAATCAACACTAGAGAAATTAACTAGTGTAAGTGCAACTCGAACACTGAAGCACCCTCCGGGTATACTCTGTAAAGCGCGATCTGATGTATGCCCTAGGTACCGTGGTATACCCCCGGAGTCACCTATGTAAGTCCCTAAAATATGGGAAACTAGGTTTCCAGCTTGTAGTCAATCACCAGGTGGGTACAATCAATAGTCGGGAAGATCATAATGAGAAGGATAAAAACTATGAATCCCTTCAAGGGAATTGAGAGAAAATGGTCCAGAAGAAAACAAAGGATCTCGAACGGATTCAAGGTCCATGAAGCTCCATAGGAAAATGCAGTCGGTATTATTCTCGAGAAAGACCCTCAATATACAATCCCCACTACGTTCAGTCCATCTTTGGAGGGGTTATCTCTGTTGTCTTTCCTCACGCGACCTCATGTTTATCCCCTGTGTTAGAGGGGGGTCATGGCTAACTCTTACAAAACTAGACTTAAAGAACTCCCTAACTCAGATTCCAATGTTTGATTTAAGTGGCATTGAAGATTTTCCTCTCCAAACCTAATTCAAGGCCCTAAAACCCTAAACTAATTTGTGAACCCTACAAACAGAAAGTCTAATAAATTTTAAGTTAATCATTGATTTTAAGGCTTGATTTACACAAAGGGTGTGGTAGTGAAACTGATGTTGTTAAGACTCTTGCAAACAAATGAAACTTATAAGAACACCGACAAAGAAGGATTATGTTTCTTATTTTTCTTTTGAAATGCTTTCAAGATGAGAAGAAAACACAACAGTATGCTAATTTCTTTTCTTTTTCTTTTTCAAATAACAATGCAAAGAAAATGTGAAGAAAGAAAGAGACCTAAACAACTAGGTTTTTTTTATATTTTCTTCCAATCAAAGAAGAACTAACAAAATATGCTAAAAGAAACTGATGAATACATGATTCATGCCCCCCCTGGCCATGAGGGTGAATTTTTTTTCAAAATGAAACACATTTTTTCTTAAAATTCAAGCTAAAAATAAGCTAAAAATCCTAGAAAACACAAGAAGACTAAGGAAACAAGTAAACTGGAACCTATACCCAAGCTATGGCCACAGACAGATACTCTCGTTGATTCAAGAAATCCCTGAGAAGTGTGAACTTCAATCAGGAAAGAGGAAAACTCCCTCTTTTTCAAAAAACTTTAATGAAACAAAGATGTGGGTTGTTGCATCAACAACTTGTGTATGTACGCGGGCTTACCCAAGACAGGGTGTGTACACCTATGTGTCTTTTCAAAAATAAAAATACCAGGCAATCTTACAGGGTAGGGACAATTGGTATGCACCCTGGAGGTGAACAAGACCCCTTGACAGAATCAACAAACTTGAAATAAACTTGAAAGGAAAACAAACCAATCAATCAACCTAAAACCCCCTAAAAAACCCTAGAGAGATCCCCAGTATGGTCGCCAGTTCTGCTAGTGGGAAAATTCCCCCTTTAACTACACCAGGGTTTAAGATGTATATAGAGTGAATGGTTGTCCAAAATTCAATCTATTTTATACACTACCCCAAACATACCAAAACAAATGAAAAGAAATCAATAAGAGAGAAGATCAGTAACTATAACTTTTATCCCATGTCTGGTGATGATCTCCTCAAGCTTTGTAGTTCCAACGAATTCACGTCTCCTCCCAAGGATGACCTGCATCTAAAAATAGGAAAACAAGGACTACAAGCATGTTATTTTATTCATGAGTTAGGGTTAGATATCAAATACTAAGTATAAATCAAATAAAATACACAAAACATCATCATTTGGGACATGGAAAAGAGATTCTTCTATTCATCAAGCAAAGACTAAAACTTACAATATGTGTCGGCCACCGTTCCGCGAACCCAGTATGGGCTCCTCTTTACAATATTCCAAGTGCACCTTGAATAGGCCTCTTCTCTCAATATTCTGATCACCTCAAGGAAGGGAATGTATTGAATGGAGGAAGAAGGGGATGATGAGGGAATGCTGAGGCAATATCTCACAAAAGGTAGCAAAAGCTTGGACAAGGAGGGGAAGTGAAATTGGGAAGATTTTCACTATTCTTATGCTTGGATGTGAAATGATACCCCAACACCTCCTTTCATATGACAAAAGGATGGTTATTCAGTTGGGTGATGGACCATAGTAGGTGAATTGGTTAAGAAACCTCCAATATCCCTTGAATTTCAACGAATTCCTTACAACTTTTTAATTTTTCCAACTTTTGCAAGTATACGTGGGTTGTTTAGTGTTCAAAAAGAGTATGCACGTGAGTTGTAGTGGTGCAACAAGCATATGTACGTGGGTTGTAATGGTGCAGGGCACGTACATCCTCTAAAAAAAGGTTGTTTAAGAAGAGTTCCTCAACAGTGCTTTGGAAAATATGCAATTAAGAGGGCCAAGGTCATGTATGCATGAGTAGGGAATTTTAGGTCTATAAAAAAGGGTTGTAATCAAAATTCATCTCATATTGTATATAAAGGACCAACATGACCAGATGGTTTATCAGTCTTATCTTGTCACAGAGAGGCTCCTCAGATCCAGATTCAGCAGGAGGAGGAGGAGGAAAAAGAGCTATGTGATGTAGAGCAGAACCTTAGAGGGTTTACCATGGGAGATCCTCCTATGCATATCTTAGATTCTCCCAAACACCTACAAAAGCATGTGGTAGGGGTATCTGTCAGGATGAGCCAACTACTACATCCAGTGGCTAGAGAAGTGGTCTATTACGAGGAGCATCATGTAGGAGGGGAGAACTAGTAGAGTCCCCCTCAACCATACTCTAATTTTGAGATGACATATGATGTGCGGGCCTTGTAGCGCAAATTTTGGCCCTTTGTACCTTTTTTGGACAACTGTGACACACTTTTTCTATATATATGGATATATATATGTGGATTTTTTGCTTGGTTACCTATCTCATGGTTTTCATTGTGTATTTTAATGAATGCTTTGTGTTTTTAAATGTTTATCTATGCATGAGATACTAGTCCATCACATAATTAGCTAAAGAATCAATGATAACATTGAATTCCCTTGGTATGTGTCTTTATTCAATGTAATCAAATAACCTTTCGAGATGACGAACCCTAAAAAACAGATGCAACAAAAACAGGTCACGAATGGAATAAACACGGTTAAGCTAACAAACTACAAGTTGGGAATCAAGGTAAACTATCAGATAGGAAATACCAATGGAAGAGGCCTCGGTAAAAAAACCAATTACCACATGATATTATATAATATTGTTGGTCGTAGAACCAAGGCACATCCGCCCTGAACTCACCAACTCATCGACAAAGGAATAGATGGTACAAGCCACAGAAGCTAGGTTTTGAGTATGTCTTCTAGCACCATCCATGAATCCATAGTATACATGGAAAGGCACTGACATATGTGCATCCAAGTACGAAGTGAAATCACTAGCCAAGGAGAAAAATCCTCATGCAAAAGTATAAATCACACCACACCAAACTATCATAAAAAATATGGTACATATATACAAAGAACCACACTAGGATTCCCCTATGCATAGTACTTCTTAAGATAGAGCCCATTTCTAGGCTCTTCAAAGGTATCCCATTGTAATCAACTAACTCATAAGCCCCTTTTTGTAGCACATGCTTGACAACATAAGGACCATACCACATGGGCTCCAATTTTCCTGCTCCTAGCTTATCATGGTCTTGATCGTAAACTTAAACTAGGTCACCTTATTGGAAAGTGTGAGGTCGAATAGACTTATCGTAATGGAGTTTGACACACCTTTTATGCATTTCATTATCAATATCGACGTCTCAACAGGTCTCGTCAATTTTTGTAAGGTACAGAAAGAGTTCTTCTTCGGTAGTAGTATTTGGAAAAAAATTCTATGGCTAATCGAAGTGATGGAATTTCGCGTTCAATCAGAAGCACTTCTTCTAGGCCGTAAACTAATTGAAAAGGAGTCAATATTTTGGCAGTCTTTGTGGAAGTTCTGTAATCCCAAAGGGCTGGAAAAATATTAAGTTGCCCGTCATATTTATGTTTCCCTACCATACGTTGTATCATGGTCTTTAAGACTTTTTTAATAGCTTCAACCTGTCCATTGGCTTCAGGGTAGTAAGGAGACGAACTTTTCGTGGAGAAAACCTAATTTTTTTCTTAATTTAGCCATCATATGATTACGAAAATGTAAACCATGATCAGTAACGATATATTTTGAGACTCCAGATCGAGAGATGATGTGATTGAACATGAATAGTGCAACAGTATTGCCATCGTTTAAAAATGTAGGCATAGCCTTAGCCCACTTAGTGAAGTAATCAACTGTGAAAATAATGTAACTATGCCCCCCAACCGAGGTAGGATTACATTGCATAAAATCTATGCCCCATTTTGAAAAAGGGCTAACAACGATGACTGGGTGTAACAAATCAAGGGGAGATTTCTTTTTAGGATGAAAAAGTTGGCAAGGCAGACACTTCTTGATGGTCTCAATACAATATTTGAATATGGAAGGCTAGAAATATCCAACACATAAGATCTTCTAGGTCGTAGCCATCCCAGAGAGATGACCACCACATTCTTTGGAGTGGAAATAATTTAAGACAAGTTCATCCTCATCATAAGTGAGACAATGCCACAAGAGGGAATAAATGTTGTGGTGATACAAAGTGTCATCGATGATAACATAATGACAAGCATCATGATGGATATGACCACGATTGTTCTGTGAAAGTTTAGGCTGAAAACCTTGAGTCTGGAGATACAAGGTGATATCTCCATACCATGGGTCATATGTACTGATAAGAAATAAAGACTCATCATAAAGAGAGTATATGGGCTTAGTGGGCTTGTTATCTATGTCAGCACAAGGAATATTTCATAAAATCTCTGCAAAAACTAAGGACTTCTTGGACTTGGACTTCTCAAATTCCATATCGAACTCCTGAACGATCACGATCCAGTGTGAGTATTTCCCCCCCAATACCTGATGTCATGGGATGTAGTACATGGGATCAGTGTCCATGATAAAGATAGTCTTGTGAAGCAAGAAATAGTGATGAAATATATGAACAACAAAGACATCTTCCAGAGCCAACTTCTCGACATAAGAATAGTTGAGTCCGAGGCCTAAAATACCTTTTCTCAAATTCGTTGAACTAACACCATTCCAATGGTGGAAGCAAAAGAAGCAAGGTATAAGCTAGACATAATATTTGGTGTAATCAAGGGGATGTAACAATGGAACATGTGTCAATGCATGTTTCATGGAATCAAAAGATCATTGTTCTTTATCATCCGAAATAAAAGGGATGTCTTTCTTCAATAGATGCATGAATCCCTTAGTGACTTCTGCATAATTGTGAACAAAGGGACACAAAAAATTTTCCTTCCCTTGCAAACTTTGAAGCTGGATAATAGTGGTGGGAGGAGGAAATGAAATGATCGCCTCAACTTCTAAGGGATCAACTCTGATCCCATCCTTGGAGACTATGAATCCAAGAAGTTGGTCAAATTCAATGCAGAAAATGCATTTATGTCGATTAAGATGGATCCTATAATAGTGGCACCGAATAAATAAGGGTTGAATATGTTCGATATGGTCGTAACGATGAAGTGAATGAGTAGGAAAATCATCTAAATAAGGATCTAAAATATGTTTAATGTCATGGAAAGCATACGACGTGGCTTGATGGAACATAGATCCAGTGTTTTTAAGGCCAAAAGGTAGTTTACGATAAGAAACCATTCCCCACGGGAAGATAAAATTTTTCTTGTGTTGGTTGGAAGGGAGTATTTCAATCTGATTATAACCAAAAAAACCCATCCATAAATGAAAATATGATGCTCCCAACACAATTATCTATGATTTGGTCGATGAATGGGGTGGGTAGTTGTCTTTGGGACAAGCATTATTAAGATCACGATAATCAACACATACTCGAATAGTTCCTTTTTTCTTCATGATGGGAACGATGTTAGACACCCATTTCGTCAAGGGGACAGATTAAATAAAACCATCCTTCAACAGATTCTCTACCTCATCTTTGATTGTTGTTGTTTTTCGAGGATGTATTGGGCGCAATTTATGGCGAGCACATTTAGCTCCTGAGTATGTATTTATTCATGAACAACAATAGATGGATCAATACCCAACATATCTTAATAACTCCAAGCAAAATGATGTCAAACTCCTTAAACAAGGTCGTATATGCTTGGATATCGTCAAGGGTACAACACTTTCCAAGGTGAACATGTTCTATGACACCAGGATTGACAGATATTTCAATAGGAATGGTTTCTGTAATAGTGGAAAAATTCCCTTCAGATAAAGTCGGAATGGGGGATTCAGTTGGATTGACAATATTGACCGCAAGCCTAGATTTAATACCACTCTCTGCAAGGTTTGGTGTAAGAGGGAAATATTAGCGATGATGGCTATCATCCCATGGAGGGTCCTCGATACTCAAGACTTCCATAATGGACTCATTCGAAGGAAAAGTCTATAGGAGACAATCTAAAGAAGATAAAGAGGAATCCATCCAGGATTGCGAAGAGTAGGGGTCTAATGGATCAACAAGATGAGTATCGATAGAATTATAACAAGAGGTGGACCGAATGGCATGATATTCTTCCTCAACCAGACTTAGTGGCATGAGGTCACCAAATGACTCAAGATGGGATAGACTCGGCACAATCCAAGGATCCGAAGATCTAAGGGATTAGTGTACCATGGATGAAATAGTGTTAACATGGGTGGTCGAAGTGGAAGGAGTGGGGGAAGGTAAAAGAAAAGTACCCATTAGGGTAAAGTCTTTTAAAATTCCAACCCTTGTACTCTCATAAGATAGTTGGGAACTATCGACTAACGGAACTTTTTCAGCGTTGTGGGTATTGGAATCTTGAATGCACTAGATAAGATGGTCAATAGTCATAATTTTACCTTGATGAGGAAACTGTAATGTTCAAAAGACCGAATATGCAATAGCGATCATGACATAGAACCAGTTGAGACCAAACAAGAGATTATAATCAAGGGGGGGATCTACCACTTCCACCTCTACATAAGTAGCTTTTCCCCCACTTTCATAGTGAGGGAACTCAAAATACCATAGGGTTTAAACCCACACCCATAAAATTCCTTGAGGGTAGTGGAGGATTAGTTGATAGTAGGAGAACCAACATTTCTCTAGCAGGACAAAGACATGACACAGGTAGAGGCTCCTTCATCCAAAATAGTGTGACGGACATGTTTCCCACAAACTACAGATTGAATTTGGAACACAAGTTGATGGGAGATTCTTGATTTAAAATCTTCCATATTAAACCTTATAACATTATATGTATCCTAATATATGCCTCCTATAGCATACAACAATGTTCTGTGTTGGCTAGGAAAGTTTTGCAGAACTTCAAGGGTCGACATTGTGCAAGGTTCCTATACCAAGTCCTCCACAATATTGTAACTTTGTGTGGCATGAACACTAAGATTAAAATTTGACTTACAAATTGTACCCTTGGGAGGGCGCAACACTGAGTCAAGATTATGCTTCTCAATCTGAAGAGAGACAGAATATGAAGGATGGATAGATGATGTGGATGGTGTGGAGGTCTTGGGATCAAAATCCCTAGAGTTATCTGGAACGACATCATAGTATTTGGATCTAGTAGTCAAATCAATGATCTTCATCATGAATACCTGGTTACTAGATGAAGCATCCCCTTGATGAGGATGACCTGCATTACTCCCATGAGGAGGGGCAGGGTTTTGGGTAATCATTTTTTGTTGCTGAGCTAGGATAGGATTGGTCAAAAAAACGGGTTGGGAATCCCCTTTAATGATCTCACTAACAACATCACGATGGGGAAAATCCTATGTGTAATGATAATCTCCACAGATAAGACAAGGATATTTTGATTTACGCTTGGGTTTTTTCTCAGCAGTGGTTTTAGGGTTTTTTTTTTCTTCTTGCTTATTGGAAGGTTTCTTGGATTTTCCTTTATTCTTTTTCTTTCCTCTAGAAGATTGGGATGACTTAGATTGTACCACATTGACTTCAGATGATTTGGTAGGAGTAGGAGTAGATTTGGAATTAGTGTTAGTTTGTGAAGATGCATGGTTAGATGATTGTGATGGATGTGAACCCTGCTTTCCAGTAGTAGAATGCTTTTTGATTGATCCAACAATTCCATCAGCATGGGAATCTTGAGCGAGACGTGTAGGATTAGTTGACATATGTGGTGCATTAGGAATCAAATCGTACAAAGTTCTGGTCTGAGAATAAACTAGATATAAGTATTGGGCATGACTAATTTCATACTCTTCAATGACTACACCACCCATGGCGACATCACGAGAAATGTATGGTAACAACGATTTAGTGAACTACTCAGGCAATAATTGATCAATAATATGAGCTTTAATCAATCATATACATCTCCTCCACCCATGTATATGATCAAAGATCTGGGTGGAGGTATATTAACGCATTAAGGTTAAAATTTTGATACTCGTCTCATATTGAATTGGTAATTGGAAATGGGTGATAAAATTCATGGCAAGGGAATTAAAATCATTGTAATACTGAGGAGGAAATTCAACGTACCACTTGGTCATTGAACCTGTAAGAGTTTTCTGGAAAATACGAAATCTAATGGACTCATCCATCAAGGAGTTGGAAGAACACCAAAGATGATAAGTCATAATGTGCGTATTTGGATCTTCTCCAGAGTTTCCATCAAATTTGGGAATATCCAGGAATGGGAGGAAAAAAAGGTGCATGGCGAATAGGGTCATTGGTCAACCTCGATAAATTTGGTAAATCTAAGGTAGCCAAGAATGGAAGTTGATGGTTGATCAGTGGGTTGTGATAATATGGATGAGATGTTGGCATCCCAGTAGGGCCATGACTAGGTTGGAATGGGCCTCCCATGTAAGGTTTTGGTTGGAGTTGTTGTTGTGGTAAGTTGGGTACAGGTTGAGATGGTCCAACCTAAAAATATTGTTTTTGAGGAATGTTTTGAGTCCACGATGAATGAGAAGTTCCTGGATATGGATGTATGAGGTTAAGACTAGTAGTTGCTAAATGATCATAGGGTCTTGGTACAATTGTAGAACCACCAATAGGAATTTGAACTACCATAAATGGTCTCCCTGCAACTAGATGTTTTCCATTGACTGATGGTTTCCCCTCAGCCAGGTATTCACTAGTCCCAAGATACCCTCTAGCCAGAGGTTTCTCTCCAACTAGGTAATGATTTTCCACAAGATACCCACTAGACATAGGTAGCCCCGCAACTGAATATGGACCTACCCCAGGGTACCCACCAACGACAAGTTTCCCCACAGCTAGATTTTGATTCCCCCCAAAAAAAACATGGGTCATAGGTTGCCCCTCGATGGGATATTCACCCCCATTTCATTGGTCAACTGGAGGTTGAACTCCAATTGGTTGGTAGATTCCTAGAATATTATTGTTGATTGAAGGTTACACCCCAACCAGAGTGTGAACCCTCGCTGAATATGGACCAGCAAGATATTTCCCCTTAGAGTGGTGTGGAATAGGTGATACAATTGGAACAACTATCGTAATATTACCAACTGGACCAAATGAAAATAGACTCAGACAGTTTGCTAAAGAATTATAATTCAGAGGTAATTGAGTTTTTTGAGTTACATTCATTTGACTAAATTGGGAAGTAATGTGGGATATGGTTGTCCCTTCCATGGGAGGAGGAGAAGGAAGCGGTTGCAAAATAGGAGAAATAATGAGTGTGGACACGTGTGATGGAGAAAAGAATTAGGTCAGATTTAGTCCTAATCGTTCAAAAATATTGTGTCCAGAGGGTGTTTCCCATACAGGTGTAGGATCCATGGTGTCATATATTCTAATAGGGGTTACAAATCCATCACTACTGTGAGATTGTCTTGATGCCATATTTACCTCCTCAAAAGGTGTGGAAGGTAATATAGGATAATCCTTAGGTATAATCTCGCCTGAATAATTAACTCTCACTAAAAGTGGATCCAAAGGATTTGTGAAAGGTGGGTTTGTAGGAGGGTTGAAACCTTCCTGATAAAATACTATTGATGCCTCAGAACATGAGAGCAATGGAGTGGCTACACTTCTATTTTCTAAATATTTTTCTTCGTCAACAACCCTTTCATTAGAGGGGTCTTTTGGTGAATGAGGAGGCAAGGGTTTATAATCTTCAGGAGGTAATCCTTGCATCCTACGGAATCGGTGAAGGTCATCATCGTTAGTCGTGATGACTATGAAAAAATAAAAATGAAAATCCCAAGGCCAACTACCACAAAAATAAAAATCACTTATCTAAAAATCACTCACTAATAATCTAAGGAGCAAACCATCAAAACAAACCTTCGCACAAAGAAGCACTAGTTGGTGATGAAATCCAACATCACAACGTCGATGCATGAAGGGGATGGGTCACTGCGGGTGGGAAAGTTACATTGGTGACCTACTTAACGAACTTAAACCCTAGTGCAAGTGACCTCATTAAGAAGTGGGAAACCCTCCAATGAGCGAGTTTGACCAACGTCAATCCCAGGTATAGCAAACTCTGCCTCTGTTTTCACCTTAGGTAGGAAGTATAAAATATTATGACCTTTATGGTACCAAATTCTATACCAAAACAGTGGGGGGATAGTCGACGGTCCAATTTATGCACAAGGGCATGGTAGCTAAGCCTGAAATCCCCTTGGGGGATATCTCCCAAGCAATCCCCAAGTTCCTTTCGACACTGTTCATAATATGTGCAACCACTACACCAAGAATAAAAAAGTAGGGTGATTACTCTACCAGTCCCAATGTGACCTCGTGCTTGACCCTTGTGTTATAAGGGCTTCCCAAAGATAGTGATATAGGAACTGGATTTCACTCCCTAACTCAAGGCTCTATTGTTGATTTTGCAGCTTTGGAAAGTTATTCTCACCACCTATTCCAAATCTCTAGGACTAGACTAATGTTGGCTTACTACCAATTAAAAGAAAAAAGGTTTCAAGTGAATTTTATTTGTGCTTAATTTTATGGGCTATTATTTACTCAAGGTGTGGGAATGAAACTGATGATGTGAGAAACTCAACTCCAAAAAAATGATGCAAAGAATGAAATGAATAAATTTTTCATTCAATGAACTCTATCTATGTGAGGGAGAGGAATTTCTCTATTTTCCTTTCACAAAACAACAACTCTCACTCTTTGATGTAATTCCCCAACCAATACAACTAATATCTAAATCCCCGGAAAAACAAAACACTCAAGACTACTCTTTTCAAAACACACCAAATCACTAAATACAACAAAACGTTGAATGCAACTTTTACTTTCTCTTTTCAAAATTAATGATGATATCAAAAACATAAACAATTCTTTCGCTCTTTATTGAAAAAGACATATTTATGTATCCTTTAACAAATAAAAACACAAAATAAATGGAGAAAGAAAGTCTACAACTCAAAATAGGTCGCTACTAAAAATCCCAAACCACCAAAGTATTGTACAACAACCAACAAACTTGGTCAAAAGAGCATTTTAAGAAAAAACTCAAAAAAACTCAAAACCAAACAATGCACTTCAAAGAGGGATGATGAAATATTTCTTCAAGAAAAGAGCTTGAAAATACTTATACATCAAGCACAAAAAACTTAAAGTGGAGAAAAGATCAAGCATGAAAACACATAAACCTGAGCTAAATGATTAAATGATCTTAAGCACAAAAGAAAGCCTGAAAAATAAATGGAAAAAGGGAAGGACCAATCTCACCTGAACACCTAGAACTAATCAATGAGATTTAATGAAGACTCTCAAACAACCACATGGATAATTTGAGCAAGATCTGAGAACAAAAACTAAAAAAACAGTCTAAAACAAGGCTCCTACAGGTGGACGCTCCCCACAGTGAGAGATAGAGCATCTCTAGGGTGAGGGACGCTCCTTATAGACTAGAAACAAGAATCCATGATGCTTTGTAAGGGTTCAAAAGGGTGCTTCCAACATATAATGGACACTCTGTAAGGGTCCAGACATCTCAGAAATTAAAAAACAAAACTTGTAGAAAAGGACAGAATGGAAGGGATAAATTTGCTAAGTGACCAAAAGAGAGACAAGAGAAGAAAGACATAGATTGAAGGGTTGGGAACCAAATAAGAACAAAGTGTTCCTCCCAAGTGGATTCGCCAAAATTTTGTGGTAAAATATTTCTCATACAGACAGGGTGAAATCCCCCTTGATCGGGTTCATTTCGATCGAGAGAGAGGTTAAAAAAGGTGATCTGAATTCTAAATCGGTTAGTCTTATGTTCTTTGTTTCATAGAACAAGAAGGAAAGGAAAATAGGTATAATTAGTGTACCTAGTTTCCAACGGTTTTCTTCGTTTCCCCTAATGATTGAGCTCCATCTCCACAAGTAATCCTGCGAGAAACAAACAAAAACCTTTTCTACTTCTATTCAAGGTTAGGATATGATAACTAGTCTACTAAACTTGGAAAATGAGACAAGAAATGAACATAATAGATAGAGAAATAGGCCAAGTTATATTTTATTGAAATAAATATACAACCTAATAGGATGAAGCTAATCCTCCAAGCTTCCTCTTCATCCCTTGAGGTATTTCACCTGGGAGAAAAGGTTTCTTCCACAAAAACAACCTCTCTTGAGTCTACTCTTCTTCCCTCAAATTGTCCTGGTTATATAGGATTAGTAGGGGCCAACTACTAGGATAATTATGGGATTATGGTTGATAATTTAGGGTATTAGGTTAGGATTGATCTTATCTTCATGGTTATGATATCTCCCATCATAGAAAGGAACAAGGTTGAACCAATCTTGGAAAAAACAAGGTGAACAACCTAAGAATCATCCATAATCTTCTCGAAGAATCCCCCTAGATTTATGGAATTTCACCTAATCAACATGGATTCTCCCATAGAGAGGTAGATATAGCATCCATGACGCTCCCCTAACACTATGTCAAGGGTATGGATGCTCCTCCGGAGTGGGAAAGGGAGAATCCATGGTCAAACATATCCAGGACTTAGGGAAAAGGATACAAATTTCGATTTGGAAGTGATGTCTTTCACCTTTAACTAAAGTGGGGAACATAGGGTATCATTCTTGCATGGTATCATGGTTGTGACACTTAAGGAAAGTGAGAAAAATGAGGGATGACACTAGGAATAATGAAACATGACATTTGCGGAAATTGGCAATGTGATAAGAGAGTGTATTCACAATTGTGAAACTTAGTGAAGTGAGATGCGACACTTAGCAAAGTGAAAAAATGGTGTATAACACTAAATCAAGTCATATCCACGAAAGAATACACAGTGGAGCTACGATATGACAAAAACATAACCATAGGCCAATAGAAAGTGGATCTATGCGACAACATATATATTAGTGAGATCGATAACATGATGGCCATATTGGAATCTTCTTAGTACTCAAATAATCTCCATAGAAACCTTTGTGAGGCACATAATATAGGTAGGTTTCTAAGGGGTTTCCAAGGTCTTCATCTCGATCCCAAAATGGTACGATTCTAGACATGTGAATAGATGTGTTGATTTCTAACATGGTATAAACCACTTGATTACTGGCCATTGATGTATACCTTTAACAAGTGTGAGGGAAATCACCAATGATGACAATGAATCCCAAGGTACCCTAGTACATTCCAGCTAATGTGAATAAATGAGATGAAGTCAAACATTCATGGAATCATTCGATTAGAGGTCAATGATGTAAACCTATTGTCGAAAGTGAGGAGACCTGCCATTGGAGCATGCAGGTTCCAAGGTACTAACTAGTTTCTAAGTTTAATTCATAGATAACATGTTTAAGTCGATAGGAAAAGACTCATCGAAGGAAATCCATGATGTGTCCCCCATCATCAACACGAAACTAACACAGGAAAGTGATGTAATATGATATATCAAATGAGCACAAACTAACACGAGTATTAAAGTTGGTAATATTGCATAATGGTGGATTTGGGCTGAAACTTCCCTTGAAGATTGTGAGGCATGAAAAATGACTTGGCAACAGTGACTCGATGAGAGAATTACCAATAACATAGTGCGATGATAATTGGGTCACTCTTCAGGTGAGATGAAAGAGTATAATGACTCATAGGATTGTTATGACTAAGAGACAAGTAGATTAGACAATTGTAAGACAAGATGCAAACAAGTTCCATGTTCAAGGGAGACAACAAACAACTTCCATAATGCTTTCCAAAAATTGACCCACTTACCCCAAATTTCCCCCCCACCATGGATGGTGAGTACCTTTTTGTTTTTTAACGTGATTGATCAGGATAACAGATGCTCGATATAACTTGTCTTCAATGAGTCCCTCATCATATGTTTAACGAACCTGAAGGAGGGATTCAGTCCCATATGGTTTGTTCAATGTATGATTTTATGAGCCCAGAGAAGGTAAAATCAGCAGTTTATTCATGTTTAGAGATTCTGAAAAGATATTAAAGAAGACTCCACAAATTTCCTTTTTTGTAAATTTGGTCCCCCAAGCCCGAAAAAGTGTAAAACAATACAAGGGAGAACTCTTATAACTGAGGTCGACTAGAGTATTATTTTCTTGTAATTAGTCTATCCAGTCCAAAAAAGGGTTAAACTTACATCGAATAGACACCCTTTCAAATCCTTTTAATGAGTGTGAAAGGAACCAAGATTGCTCGACAATCTTTTCATGTTTAAAGAGTCTAAAAAGAGCTTAAAGGAGACTCCAAATAAGATGTTTTCTTCATTTTTTAACGAGCTTGAACATTTTACGTGACTCACATTTTATGTTGCATTGGATTTGAGTACATGCCTCGAGATTGATAATTATTTTGGGTCCCTCAAGCCTTTCTTTGGAGGTTGTACCTTACATGGATCGTTGAGATGACTTGCATAGAGAATTGTGCTTCTTGGAGGACGTTGAGGAGGTCATTGCACACCTTGAGGATATTTTAGAATATATTTTAAGGGTGGTCAACTTTAGGAGCATTTATATTTTAACAAAAAGCCAAAATTTCTTCCAAATCAACGCCATTTGATACAGAATCATCATGGGATTTTCGAAATATGTTCATAATAGAAATTTAGAAAAAAAATTGACACGGTTATGGCACTTTTAAAATTGTCGCAAGAAAATTACCATTGAATTGTTTACCATTTGTGGGACACCTTTGGAGGAGGTTGTTAAGGATTTTGAGGTATTTCTACCTTTTAGGAGGTTGTTCCACATGTTGAGGAGGACAACTTGGCACTTGAGGATATTTTATCTTATTTAGGGAGTATATTTGGGGGTTTTTTTACTCATTCACTCTTGTATCATGGATATTTTTGTATAAGTGGTATAACCACCTCATAGTTTATGTATTTTTTACCATATCTCTAAGGTTTGAGAAGAGATAATGGTATTTTATATTTTAGGGAGAACATTACTTTTATATTGAGATGGTCACTAGATCTCTTCATATAAAAAGAGAAGCACCTATCATTTGTAACTCATTGGTAGAAATTGTGTAGAACACTACTTGTCTACTATCATGACTATATGTTTTCCATGGATATATAACTAGAGTGACTTCTTGAGGATGTTTCTTGTGGATTCTTTACTAAATTTCATGGATTTTCTTGGCTATGGTTTTGTGGAAGAATCGATTTCTTGAGTAAGTGGTCTCTCTAAATATTTATGGATTTTGTTTATGAATGATTGTAAGTGTAGTTGTGTTTCTCTAATGGTGGTGGTGCACTCTCTTTCTACTTTCTTGAATAAATCTCTTCTTCAAATATCTTGGAAGATTACTAGTGAATTATCTTCCCCTTGAAATATCTTGAAGCTTGTAAGGCACTAAGTAAATTTGCTAGGGTTTGTAGTGGACCACCCTAATTATCACCCTAGCTTCACTTACAATTTCCAAAGAGAATCCTTAGTTGACCCCATATGCCCAAAAAAAATTAGTAGGAACTAGTCTTTTCTCATCTAGTTAATATTTAATTCAAAATTTCAAAATTTATCTTTGTTTTAGGGTAAATATAGGGTTTGTTTAACTTACATTTAATTTTCAACCATAAAAACGCTTGACGTCTAGGTTTTTCTTGCATGTGTTTGACCTAAAATCATCTCTCTTGAAAAATCGGCCTAGATGGTTTGTATCACAACAATTTTATTGCTACACATCTTGGTTTTATTGACTATTATATACTCTTGGATTTGCATAATTAATGAGTTACTTAAACCCTATTTTTATTCCTTATTGTATCCCTAAAATTCACTTGTTTGTAATATTCAAGTGGATGAAATATTTTGTTGTTATAACTTGTTTATTGCTATAATTTATTTATGTTTTATGCAAGTTTTGAAATAGCCTTTGGGTGAAATCACGGAGGTGGGTAACACTTCCGTGACAATCGGATCTCCAAAATTCCGAAAAACATTTTTTCGGCTGAACTAGCATTATTTTTCAGCCGAAAGTTATTGTTTTCGGTCGAACTAGTTTTTGGCCGAAAAGTGAAACGTCAAATCGAACGGTGCAGTAACGACACCCTCGATTTGCGTGTAAAAAATTAGTCAGAAGAATATTTTTGTAACATCCCGCTCTGGCGCACTGAGAAAACTTATTCTTTGAGGACACTTGCTTGCAAGTGATCTATATTAAAACTCTTTTCCTTGATTATGATGCGTTATGATAGATGACATGATGTTTTACTGCTTTGACATAAACAGGTGCTATTGACTCGGTTTTACTGAGTGTGCAGGGTTTTGGACCTTGAGGATGCAGAGGCATCGACGGAACCCCTTGGACTCTGGATCAAGTCAGGGAGTGTGTTATTGGGGTTTGATTGTTTTACTGTGATTTTGGTACATTTGATTAGATGATATGATGTGGACATGTTCTGACATGATTGTTGATGATGCAGGCTGACGATAGCTTGCCAACCAGAATGACATATGGAGTAAAGGGGCCACACATGACTACCAGAGAGGTTGAGGGAGAGATGTGGACAGCAGCCCTGCCACAGCCTACTAGCACTCTCATCGTGGCTCGAACTGTAGGTTAAAGATTACCTAGTTCGAGAGGATCCACGATGCCATGAGGGAAGACTGCGATAGTCACTCACAATGATTCTAAGGGGTGCGCAATAAGGCGGGGGCCTTATTCCTTAGAATCCCTTAGTCTCCCACAAGTTCACCTGGCGGAGTGTTGACTCAAGGGGTTATTGATGTCTACCAATTAGTCAAGAAGCGAGTGGCACCCTTGGAGCACGTGGTCCATCCTGAAGGGAACGTCGCGCAAAAGAAACAAAGAGGCGAGTGGCACCCTTGGAGCATGTGGTGCATCCTAAAGGGCACGTTGCGCAAAAGAAACACTAGAGGCAAGTGGCACCCTTGGAGCACGTAGTGCGTCCTGAAGGGCACGTCGCGCTGATGATGTTAAAGGAACAAACCTAGATGGCCCTAAGACTAATATATCATAAGAAATTTTAAAACGACTCCCCTAATCAAAATGTCGCCTAGTTCAAAATCTAAGTCCTAAGTCAAAAACTTCGCTAGGGGTAAAATTTTGTCTACCCGTAAGAAATTATCTCTCTAAAAATAAAACAATAAAGTTTAATNAAAAAAAAAAAAAAAAACCACTTAAGTGATAATGGTAGACTTCATAAATTTTTGGGTAAAATGAAGAGAGTAAGAACTTAAATAAAATATGTGAAAAAGGGGGGGTAAAGAAGAATTTAATTTTTAACTTGTGAAAGTGTAAAAGATATTAAATTAATAATAAAAGGAAAAGATTAAATAGCACAACTGCCATTTTGGCTCTAATAAAAAGGGGAAAGAAGGGAATAATAAAAATTAGGAAACTAAGGAATGAGGAAACATAATAAGGGAAAGAGGGGAACTTAAGGTAAAAAGCAAGGTCAACATAGTAAAGAATCTGCAATTAAGAGCCTTCTAAATTGAACTAAATTAGAAACTTCATTTTAGGGAAAGTATTTAAACCTGTAAGGGAATCTAGGAACACCTAGGAGTAAATTTAGGAGAAACTCTAGGTGGGTGAGGGAAATAAGACAAATTAATAAATTAAAGAAAATAGTTAATGGAGAAACGCGGGGGATGAATGACACTTGTATGAAAGAGCATTTTTACAAGATTTTATTAAAACTTAAAGTAAATGAAATTTGGAAAAAGTGGAAAGTTCTAAAACTCTATAAAAGAGAGGAAGGAGGAGGAAGAAGGGGGATCGACTGTTAGCGTAACGTTACACTGTCGGATTTGTGACTTGACTGATTACTCGTGGGGAGTTGGGATTTCCCAGCTCGGATAGGAGTGGTAGCTCGGCCTTGCGAGGTGAGTTGGGAGCTAGACGTACCATATGGATAGTGTGTGGACCCTTTGTAGCTCGGGGGGCTAAGGGGGAAGTAGAGTACCCCTAGCATTGGCTGGGTGGTACCGGTGAGGTCTCGGCGGTCAGCGAGCGGGAGCGGCACGGAGCTCAAGGCGGGATAGCATCTTCGGGTTATTCGTCGTCGGTCACAGGTACGCAAGTGTGTTTGTTTGTTTAAGAATAAAAAAAAAATTGTTTAAAGTTGTATATGAATCCTTATGATGATGATTGATGTGTTGAATTTTGGATCATCCCGTTTCCTTGTTGTTGTTTTCTGCGCCTAGACTGTTATAACCCCGCAATCCTTTCGATGAGTTATCCTTGGCTCTGGCATTCTCTTACTTTTGGATGCAATTTATTATTAGTGTTCTTTAGGCGTTTATAATGACCGTGGGCATTTATATCTGACTGGGGGCGTTTTTAAATATGGATATGGGCGTTTTGTAATAATGTGGGCGTTTATATATTACTGTGGGCATTTTGTATTGCTGTAGGCGTTTATAAATTATGGTGGGCATGTTTATATATTAATGTGGGCATATGTATTGCTGTAGGCATTTATAAATTACGGTGGGTGTTTTTATATATGACTGTGGGCATTTTGTTTTAATGTGGGCATTTTATATCACCGTGGGCGTTTTTATATCACTGTGGGCATTTAAATATTACAGTGGGCGTTTTTATATCACAGTGGGCGTTTTCATATCACCGTGGGCATTTTCATATTGTCGTGGGCATTTTTATATTACTGTGGGCATTTAAATATTACTGTGGCCGTTTTTATATCACTGTGGGCATTTTTACATCACTGTGGGCGTTTCCATATCACTGTGGGCATTTTTATATTACCCTGGGCGTTTTTATATTGTTGTGGGCGTTTAAATATTACTGTGGGCATTTTTTTATAAACTGTGGGCCTGAATATCCATGAGCAGAGAAAAGAATGTGCCACTTCAATCCACGGTTGACCCCATACTTATATTTTACTTGTATTTTACTCATTATCTGCTTGGAAATCCTTGTATAAGAATTTAAATTTAGAAGCACTGCGACACAGGTCTTTAGGAATTGATTTTTGGGATCAACCTTTAAATACGCTCCACATAACCTTTTTGAAGTACTATCACCTTATCAGAATCATTTGATTTTTAGCGATTTTACATAAAATTGATATGTAATTTTAAATATTCTTTTGATTTATTTACATTAACTATTAATTTATCCATTCATTGGGTTAAGAGGTATTGTTTTCAGTCTGGTATAAAGGAGATTTGTGATTAATCATGTTTAAGTATAGTCAATACATGGTATTTAAAAATTATTAATAATAAAAATATTTTAATCTATACCATAATTAAAATATTTCAATATCTACTTTAAAAATATTTTATTATCAAATTTAAAACATTTCAATGTTGTGATAAGTTGAGGGAGTTTTTAATTCCTTTAGTCTTCAACATGGAGTTCACACTTATGAAGTATCCTAAACCTATATTAATGCTAATATTCATGGTAATGTTAATGTTAATGTGGTCATCGTTTTATGGTATTGATATATAATTGTTATAGATAACATCTGCTTTTAGTATAGTTAATGGTGGGGATTAAAATGTGTTTTATATAATTAAGAATAAATCCTTAGACAGTGAGATGCTCTTGAAATATTTGTGCTCTTGTGTAGATCATCAACTACTCAACCTCAGTCTAATCATAACATACCCTGTTCACCAATTGTAAAAGTATCCAATAATAATCAAATCGTTGGAAATGATTAGAATAGTAATTTATGTTATCAATTCCTTAACTAGGCATAAAACCATGTAGCTTAGCCCAAAATAAATAAGTAAATGATATTCGTAGCACATTCAACAACTTGATAAGATTTGATTGGAAAAGCAACGAATTTATTTTAAATTGGGTAAAATTCTAGTGTCTATCTCATTTTGGTATTATTGAATGTGGTTGTATGAAATTGGGAAGCAAATAAAATAATCCATGTAAATAAGAAAGGGTGATGTGAAAGGAGTGATGCTTTACAAAATAGAATGTCTTTTGAGCTAGCACAAATTCTTATTTTACTAACATGCCTTGTCATCCTTATGGGTGTTGAGTATATGCTTCTTTCAGTTTCAATTTAGATACTTGAATTATAATGACGTGCAGATGGTTGGCTGACAGACTAGTTAGATTTTGATTTATGATTACTTTTACTTTAATTACTAATCCAGTTGAATTTTAGACTTGCTTAGTAATGTTATTTAAATGACAAATTAGATGATGCCCTATTGTCACTAGTAATTTAGAATTGCGAAGTGAAATGTTTTCAAGACTAATTTAGATCGTACTTTAATGATATTATGCACTTTAGACATGCATTGCAGGGCTCGTAATGAAGGTTGGAATAAGATGTGTTAATTACCTTACTTGCTTTATTGATTGCCATTGTCTCGAAATTTGAATTAAAAGTACACCTCCCATGCAATACTGTAATGAGTAATTTAATGAGTTATTAATGATTCACTGTCGCAAATTGCCTTAATGTAGATAACCTTGTGGACTGCGATCATGATGGTTATGTTTTTATCATTGGCTTAGTAGACTTGGTCTTATTGTGTCAGGCGGGATGTAGACACCTCCATGTTCCTCAAAACAGTCGCCAGCCCTGAGACCTTAAATGGTTAAAATCGATGGGAAACTGGGCTTGAGTGTTTCTTATGTGTCTTGGAGGTCCTAACCATTGCAGGGTAGGATGGATGGGTAGTCAGTCTTTTTTTTGGTCGGTTGATTGTTGTTTCTTACTGGCAGATGTTGATGAGCATCCTATATCTTTATGTTGATATCGCAGTTGCATGCGTTATGATGCGTCGTCAGGTGGCGGCGCAGACTATAATGTATTGTTACCTTTGTACACA
>ML790231.1:442796-453296 GCA_009831015.1 Picea engelmannii
TTAAATACAATATTTATCATGTTTATCTATTTATCCCACATTGATTAAACATATTGATGATCCATATAATTTTAGGTATATATGTAGACAATATACCTAATTTTTTTTTATCCCACATTGGTTATACTAACAGTAATTTATATCATCTGTGTTATATATACACAGTCTTCTTTTATCTTTTTATATTGTGTTATATCTTGGGTAGTATTTATTTTAGGATTTGGAGCAAGCTAAAACATCGAGAAGACATCCAAGGAGAATCTAGCAAGCAAAGAGGAGAATCTAGCAAGCAAAGAGGAGAATTTAGCATTTCAGAGGTTAGTTTTTTGTTAAACTATTACATGTTTTCTACTTTTTTCTAAAAAACATAGATGTTTTCTACTTTTCTCAAAAAATCCTTAAGATTTTTTGAAAAAAAAAAAGGCAAAAAAAGTTAAATTTAGATATAATTTTTTAACTTTTTTTTAGCTTTTGTCTAGTTTTTTATGGTCTTTTAGGTTATATGTTACAATATATAACCTAGGTTATAGGTTATATAACATATTATATAACATATAACCTAGGGTATATGTTATATGTTATATGTTATATAACATATAACATAGTTATATGTTATATAACACATAACATATGTTCTATGTTAATATAACATATAATTATGTTACAAGCATTGCCCTAGACCCCATGGCCAAGCCCCAGGTGAGGCATCGCCCCAACACCCTCGCGGCTAAGGCATGGTCCCATGGGACCGTGCCTTAGCCACGGGGAGGGTGGGACGATGTCGGGCATCGCCCTAGCCCCCACGGCCAAGCCCTGGGCACGCCCGGGGCTTGGCCGTGGGGGCTAGGGAAATGCTTGTATAACATAGTTATATGTTATATAACATATAACTATGTTATATAACATATAACAATGTTTTATGTTATATAACATATAACATATAACAATGAACATGTTATATAACATATAATAATGTTGTTATATGTTATATAACATATAACAATGTTTTATGTTATATGATGCAGGAGCATCATCGACTCCATCTTCCGAGCCAGCGCGTGGAGGAAAAGAAGAGACAGCTGGACAAGCCAACAAACTTCATATTTTGAATTCTACCTTGGTATTGTTGCGCCGCCGTTTAACTAAAGGCATTCAAAGCTGAGCGCACTTGCATTATGTTATAGATAGGAAGACATTAAATGGTTTTAATGTTGGTAGATGGAAATTAGCTGTAGATTAGACAGTTTTTGCTTTCAGGAGGGAAAACGAATATAGGCACCCTCCGTTGTATTGTTGAGAACATTATTCACATTCAGATTATTCAGCATTAGAAAAGAGAGAGCAAGAGAGCAAGAGAGAGGAGAGAAGAGAGCTTGTGGAGGAACCCCATGTACAGACATTGAATTAATAGGAAAGCTTTGATTCAATCTCATGGATGTGTTTGATCTCTGTGTGTTGTTGATATTATGCTTTTGCATGCTTGCTTCTTTCTATGCTTATCTTTTATATGTTGCGTATGTGATTGCGTATCAGGTTCAAAACCTGAGAGAATGAGGGAATGAGTTTCAATTGTTTCTTTGTTTGAGCCAGGAGATTCCTGCATAGACTGCAGTCGAATTCCTCCGCATAGAGTGCGTAGAGGAGGCCAAACAGTTGAACTTTTTTTCTCATTTTGCCCAGAGTGGATTGGGTTGTTTGAACCGTGCAGGTGAGTGCAGGTCGGACTGGAGTCTCAGTAGCAAGTCTGAGAGAAGAGTGGTTGGGGTTTCTGTGACTGTGGAAGCGCAGAGTCCGGGAAGACTTCAACACTTTGAAAGTTGTTGAAAGTGGAGCGCAGGCATCGTGCTTGAAGTCTCTGAAGGAGTCGGAGAGATAAAATCTCAGGAGGGGCAGTTCCTTGTAAGCATCTCAGGAACAGGCTGGGAGAGTACCTTTGTTTCGCTGTGGGAACAGACCCCAGTGAAGTTTATACAGAACAAAGGTGGTGAAGCGGAGGAACTCTTCAAGAGGAAGAGAATCGACGACTTGAAGTTGTCAAGGAGAATCAAGAAATCCCACAGACCGTCAGATAGCGGAGGAGTTGCAAGGAGTTTAACTCGCAGGTGCAAGAAATAATCATTGCCATCGAGTATCGGCATATCGGGTTTGGCGAGTGCAAGAATTACATGCATGTCGAAATCGCGAATAGCGATTTCCCGATTTAGTGGGAAGGACAGGTGGCACGATATCCCGAGGAGTTGGGACTCGGCATTTCGGTGTTTTCGAAGCTGAAGAGAGCATGGAGAAACAGCGAAGTCCCGAGCCGCGAAGGGTCCCACGGAGACAAAGCGGAGGACAGCACGTGGCATCGCGCATCGGCGTTCGGGGTTTTGAAAGGTAAGATAATCACCACCCTTTATCTGTCGATTTCCCGATAGGGAAATCCCCGATACACAGGAGCGTTGACCGTTGACATCGGGGATCAGAATTCGGAGTTTCATACTGCACGGGAGGTGCACACAAAGTTTGCGAGTCCACGAAACCCGATTTCCCGATTTGCGAAAGGGAGATCGCCGAGAAGTGTACTGTGGGTGAAGGACTTCCGAGGGAGTTCTAAGAGTTGTTAGCTCTTCGGGCCCGCGGTTGAAAGAGGTCCTGGTGGGAGCGATCATGCCGAAGTGGGCAGATCAACACCAAGTGGTATCAGAGCCGTTGGAGAAAATTTCTCTTTGTTCAGGTAGTAGAGAGGAGAGAAGATATAATGCCGCCCAAGAGAGAAAGGCAATCTCTTGATCATGAGGATAGGGATGCCCAAAGAAGGGGTAGGCCAACAGGGAATCTAGAGATGGAGCGTCAAATACGAGATCTCAGGGAGAGACTCGAAGATATGGAGACCACCCAGAGGCGTGGAGCCGACGCAGGAGAATTCAGCAATCCCGAGATTGAATAAGAAGCTGGATATGACCAGGAAGAGGTCACAGCAGAGGATGCATCAACCGAGAGGTTGATCAGAACTATTTCGAGGATGAGCTCAAAGACCAAGATGGACATTCCTGTCTATGAGGTAAGTCTAAATGCAGAGGAATTGCTGGATTGGATCCGAGCACTCGACACATACTTCGATTATGAAGACATCGAAGAGGACAAGAAGGTAAGGCATGCTGTCACGAAGCTGAAGGGACATGCATCCTTATGGTGGGATGAGCTGCAGGCAGACAGGCATTCCAAAGGCAAACAAAAGATCAAAAGCTGGGATCGGATGATCGCCAAGATGAAGGCGAAGTTCATTCTGAGGGATTACCAGATCACTATGTTCAAGCGCATGCAGAACCTGAGACAGAAGCTGATGACGGTGAAGGAATACACCGAAGAATTCTACTGGCTCAACATCTGAGCTGGTCATCGGGAGAGTGATGACGAAAAGGTGGAAAGATATCTAAATGGTCTTAGGTATGACATTCAGGACGAGTTGAGCATGCTGACCATCCGCACAGTTGAGGATGCATACCAAATGGCTCTGAAAGCCGAAGAAAAGCTGATCTGCAAGCAGGGACAGCGAAGCCGAGGTGGAAGCCAGCCAAGAGGCAAAGTTTTTGCCCAAGAAAGAACTCAGAAGTCCAAGGAGGAGTGGCGGAGGCCTCATGGAAGCACTGAAAGAGGTGGGACCTCACAGCAGAGGCAGCAATTTGCTGAGTCGAGGAGGCAGCAAGATGATCAGCTAGGAGGCTACGCTGATGCAAATACATTTCCTCGTACTCGAGGTAGAGGAAGAGGTAGAGGAGGAATTGTCACATGTTTCACGTGTGGTAAAGATGGTCACAAAGCTGTGGACTATCCATAGAGGAAGATGGACAGAGGAAAAGCTCACGTCGTTGAGGCGCAGAGACGTGAGGTGGAAGGCGGAGATGCAGACAGCGGGAGATCGCTGGGGATGCATAAAATCCTTTTGAAGCCTGAGAAGGAGGTGGAGAGCTCAGTGCAGAGGAGAAGACTATTCAGAACGGCTTGTACAGCCAAGGACAGGAAATGCAAAGTCATAATTGACAGTGGGAGCACTCACAATCTCGTTTCAACCGAGATGGTGGAGAAGTTGGAGCTGAGGACAACTAAGCACCCGAGTCCATATAAAGTCTCGTGGTTACAGAAAGGACACAGGGTAAGTGTCACTAAACAATGCTTAGTTAATTTTAAAATTGGGAATTATCATGATGAAATTCTGTGTGATGTTATTCCCATGGACGTGTGTCATATACTGTTGGGAAGACCATGGCAGTATGATAGGAATGTTGTTCATGACGGGAGGATGAACACATACACCTTGGAGAAGGATGGGAGAATTCATAAATTGTTGCCGATGAAGGATAAGGAGGTGAAGCCGGAAGTTAGTAGCACGATACTTCTCATGAGTGGGAAAGAACTTCTCACAGAGCTGGAGAAGGATGAGGATCCACAATTCTTTGTTGTCAGGAAGCCAAGAATTGTCCTGACCAGCACAAGACTGGACGACTTGCCAGAAGAGATTCAGGAACTGCTGGGAGAGTTCGCTGATATCATCATGGACGAACTACCTCGTTCATTGCCACCGATGAGGAGTGTGAGTCATCACATTGACCTCATACCTGGAGAAAGTTTGCCAAATAAGGCAGCGTACAGGTTGACACCTCAGGAGAACGAGGAAGTCAAAAAGCAGGTACAGGATCTGCAAGACAAGGGACTAGTGAGGGAAAGTCTTAGTCCATGTGATGTTCCGACAGTACTGAGTCCAAAGAAGGATGGAGGCTGGAGGATGTGTACAGACTCCAGGGCGATAAATAAAATCACCATCAGGTACAGGTTTCCACTGCCGAGAATGGATGACTTGATGGATTGCCTGAGCGGGGAAAATTATTTTTCAAAGATAGATCTCAAAAGAGGATATCATCAGATCCGGATGAGAGAGGGTGATGAATGGAAGACAACATTCAAAACAAACGAGGGTTTGTACGAATGGTTGGTCATGATGTTTGGGTTGACAAACGCGCCAAGAACTTTTATGAGGCTGATGAATGAAGTCCTGCGGGAATTCATTGGCAAATTTGTGGTGGTGTACCTGGATGATATACTGATTTTCAGTAAAACCAGGGCTGAACACTTGAGGCATTTGGCCATTGTGATGAGAAGGCTATAGCAGGAGAAGCTGCTGATCAATTTCAAGAAGTGTTCCTTCATGCAGACAGAACTCATTTATCTGGGTTCTGTAATTTCGGCAAACGAATTGAAGATGGATCCTGAGAAGGTTGAAGTGATCAGAAATTGGCCATCACCAAGGAATGTTTTCGAGGTAAGGAGATTTCACGGTTTGGAAAGCTTCTACAGGAAGTTCATTCGAAACTTCAGTGGAATCAGTGTTGCAATGATGGACACTATGAAAAAATGACATAAGGTTTTCCATTGGACAACCGAGGCTGAGAAAAGCTTCAATCTGTTGAAGCGGAAGATAACTGAGCAACCAGTTTTAGTGTTACCAGATTTTCAGAAAACCTTCCAAGTGAAGTGTGATGCCAGTGGGTATGCTGTTGGAGGGGTTTTAAGCCAAGATGACAGACCTGTGGCCTACTACAGCGAGAAGTTGGATGATGCGAAGCTGAAGTACTCCACATACGATAAGGAGTTCTATTCCATCATACAGGCATTGAAAAAGTGGAGGCATTACTTGATACCCAAGGAATTCATTTTGTACAACGATAATCACGCATTGCAGTTCTTGAGTCAACAGGAGAAGTTGAACCAGAAGCATGCGAAGTGGGTAGAGTACATGCAAAATTTCACATTCGTGATAAAGCATATTTCAGGGACTGTGAACAAGGTGGCTGATGCTTTGAGCAGGAAATGCTTGTTGCTGCAGGAATTCAGGGTCAAAACCTTGGGTTTTGAAAATCTGAGAGATATGTATGCAGGGGACGCGGATTTTGGTGAGGCATACGAGGCAGCCGGGAACCTGGTTCTCAAGGATAGGAGTCCATGGATTGATTTCCTGGTCTAGGATGGATTTTTGTTTCGGGGCAATCAATTGTGCATCCCAGATTTCTCTATGAGAGAGAATTTGGTGAAGGAAAATCACAGTGGAGGCTTAGCAGGTCATTTCGGACATGATAAGACATTCGCCAAGTTGAGTGAATCATATTTTTGGTCGGGCATGCGCGCAGATGTTAAAAGGTTTGTTGACAGATGCAGGATATGTCAACATGCAAAAGGCCGGAAGCAGAACACAGGGTTCTATCAGCCATTGCCCATACCTGAGAGGCCATGGGAAGCCATTAGTATGGATTTTGTCTTGGGTTTACCGAGAACTCAATGTGGAGTTGATTCCATTTTTGTAGTGGTGGACAGTTTTTCGAAGATGGCACATTTCATTCTGTGTCATAAAACCAGCGATGCAACCCACATCACGAACTTGTTTTTCAAAGAAATCGTGCGATTACATGGATTGCCGAGGAGCATAGTCTCGGACAGGGATACCAAGTTCATAGGTCATTTTTG
Source organism: Picea engelmannii (assembly GCA_009831015.1). Classification (NCBI taxonomy): domain Eukaryota; kingdom Viridiplantae; phylum Streptophyta; class Pinopsida; order Pinales; family Pinaceae; genus Picea; species Picea engelmannii. The sequence goes on from ML790231.1 coordinate 449,295, forward strand.
GAGGACGCTATGGAAGAAGTTAGGGAATGACTTGGCATTCAGCTCTGCTTACCATCCGCAGACAGATGGGCAGACAGAAGTGGTCAACCAAAGCTTGGGGGATCTGTTGAGGAGCTTAGTGGTGGGGCATCACAACAGTTGGGATCAGATCCTACCACAGGCAGAATTCGCGTACAACGATTCGGTGAATCGGAGTACAGGTAAGAGCCCATTCCAAATTTTGTATGGAACACAGCCGCAAGGAGTATCTGAGCTCAGAGGGTCAGAACAGGCTGAAACTAGCAGCGCGAGAGCTGAGGAATTCGCTGAAGCAATGCAGGAACTTCACACGCAGGTGAAGCAGCGATTACAGAGATCGAATCAGGAGTACAAGCGCAGAGCCGATCAGAGGAAAAGACAACTTCAATTTGAGGTTGGAGACATGGTTCTGGCACACTTGAGGAAAGAAAGGTTCCTAATGGGAACATACAACAAGCTCAAGATGAAGAAAATTGTTCCATGCAAAGTCCTGAAGAAATTCGGGGAGAATGCATATGAGCTTGAGTTGCCAGAGGGCATCGGAATATCTTCGATTTTCAATATTTAGGATTTATACCCATATAAGGCCGAAGATGCAAGAGCTGGAAATGTTGAGGAACCAGTCATCCAGTGGCAGAAGCAGTTGCCAATGGCACAGAAACCTGAGATAGAGTGCATACTGGACAAGAGAGTAGGCAGGAAGACCGGGAGGAAACAATATTTCGAATACCTGGTAAAGTGGAAAGATCACCCAGTGGAGGATGCCGGCTGGGAAATAGAGGCAGTCATACAGAAACATGGGCATAGTGTGTAGGAGCTCATGGACCGGCGCCCATGAAATATTTTGAGCCGAGGAGTATGATGCAGGAGCATCGTCGACTCCATCTTCCGAGCCAGCGCGTGGAGGAAAAGAAGAGACAGCTGGACAAGCCAACAAACTTCAGATTTTGAATTCTACCTTGGTATTGTTGCGCCGCCGTTTAACTAAAGGCATTCAAATCTGAGCGCACTTGCATTATGTTATATATAGGAAGACATTAAATAGTTTTAATGTTGGTAGATGGAAATTAGCTGTAGATTAGACAGTTTTTACTTTCAGGAGGGAAAACGAATATAGGCACCCTCCGTTGTATTGCTGAGAACATTATTCACATTCAGATTATTCAGCATTAGAAAAGAGAGAGAAAGAGAGCAAGAGAGAGGAGAGCAAAGAGCTTGTGGAAGAACCCCATGTACAGACATTGAATTAATAGGAAAGCTTTGATTCAATATCATGGATGTGTTTGATCTCTGTGTGTTGTTGATATTATGCTTTTGCATTCTTGCTTCTTTCTATGCTTATCTTTTATATGCTGCGTATGTGATTGCGTATCAGGTTCGAAACCTGAGAGAATGAGGGAATGAGTTTCAATTGTTTCTCTGTTTGAGCCAGGAGATTCCTGCATAGAGTGCAGTCGAATTCCTCCGCATAGAGTGCGTAGAAGAGGCCAAACAATTGAACTTTTGTTCTCGTTTTGCCCAGAGTGGATTGGGTTGTTTGAACCGTGCAGGTGAGTGCAGGTCAGACTAGAGTCTCAGTAGCAAGTCTGAGAGAAGAGTGGTCGGGGTTGCTTTGACTGTGGAAGTGCAGAGTCCAGGAAGACTTCAATACTTTGAAAGTTGTTGAAAGTGGAGCGCAGGCATCGTGCTTGAAGTTTCTGAAGGAGTCAGAGAGATAAAAGCTCAGGAGGGGCAGTTCCTTGTAAGCATCTCATGAACAGGATGGGAGAGTACCTTTGTTTCGCTGTGGGAACAGACCCCAGTGAAGTTTATACAGGACAAAGGTGGTGAAGCGGAGGAACTCTTCAAGAGGAAGAGAATCGACGACTTGAAGTTGTCAAGGAGAATCACGAAATCCCATAGACCGTCAGATAGCGGAGGAGTTGCGAGGAGTTTAACTTGCAGGTGCACGAAAGAATCATTTCCATCGAGTATCGGCATATCGGGTTTGGCGAGTGCAAGAATTACATGCATGTCGAAATCGCGAATAGCGATTTCCCGATTTAGTGGGAGTCGTCAATCGTCGGAAGGACAAGTGGCACGATATCCCAAGGAGTCGGGACTCGGCATTTCAGCGTTTTCAAAGCTGAAGAGAGAATGGAGAAACAGCGAAGTCCCGAGCCGTGAAGGGTCCCACAGAGACAAAGCGGAGGACAGCACGTGGCATCGCGCATCGGCGTTCGGGGTTTTGAAAGTTAAGATAATCACCACCCTTTATCTGTCGATTTCCCGATAGGGTAATCCCCGATACATAGGAGCGTTGACTGTTGACATCGGGGATCGGAATTCGGAGTTTCATACTGCACGGGAGGTGCACACAAAGTTCGCGAGTCCGCGAAACCTGATTTCCTGATTTGCGAAAGGGAGATCGCCGAGAAGTGTACTGTGGGTGAAGGACTTCCGAGGGAGTTCTAAGAGTTGTTAGCTCTTCGGGCCCACGGTTGAAAGAGGTCCTAGTGGGAGCGATCGTGTCGGAGCGGGCAGATCAGCACCATTATATAACATATAACAATGTTGTTATATGTTATATAACATATAACAATGTTTTTATATGTTAGATTACATATATATCTAATCAATGTTAAAGTTTTTCTAGTTTTTTAGTTTTTTTACATATATATAACAATTAGTTTTTATAATCAATGTTATGTTTTTTAGTTGATTATAATGTGAAAGGCCTAATTTTTTTTTTTATCTTAATATAGGAAAATGTCAGGAAAGAGATTATCTCTCAATATATCTGGATCACGACCTACAATAATGGCATCAAAAATTGCAACTGGAACCTCCATGAATGTTAGGCAACAAAATGATAGCTTAACACCTGAGCTATCAAGGGCAATGAAGAATGTTATAGAGTGGAAATCTGTGGAAGGTGAAAACAAACAATAATATTATTGGTTTTATAAATACAAGCAAGGAAACAATGGAGATCATATATATTTGTATTGTGTTGAATCAGAACATGTGCATGGAAATTATCAGGCACTTGGCTTGTTACGAGATATATGTTTGTTTCCAACCACATATATTATTTATGCACTTGTCAAATAAGGGAGAACTTATATCAAGTTTACATATTGTTTCAAATTGAGTAATTATAACAAGAATGAATGTTTTACAGAATTATGTGCATCCATCGTTGATGACATTGAGAAAGGAAATGTAAGTTTTTTATTTCTATTTTTGTGTCGTTTATTATTTTTAGTATCATGCTAATGTTTTAATTTTATTTAACATGAAAATGTTATATTTTATTTTTACAGAATTTTGCTGGACGAATTTCACATATGTTAGTGGGGATTTACTCTACAGAGAATGATATCATGGATGTCATCAATACTTTTCATATTGAAAAGACACAAGAAGGAAGGAAAAAGAAACAAAAAACAATGGAGGTTGAACCTGCAAGAGTAGAAAGAGAAGAACATGAAAGAAGAAAGAAAAATCCTCATTCTACAAATCCTAAAAGGGTTACATTTGAAAATGAGGAAACTCCAAATGAAGGTTTTGTTGAGATTGATCCCAATGAGGTAACTATCACTCCTTCTTGCAAAAATATCAAACAAGATAAACACAAAAGACCGATGGTTGATGATGAGTCTATTCTTATTGTTTATGAAGAAATCGTTGATTTAGATGAAACACATTTAAATCATAAGAGAAAGAAAAAAAATGGTGATAATGTTCAAGAAGCGATCGTTATCTCAGAGTATTATAGTGAAAGTTCTAAATCTAGTAGAGAAATATTAACACCAGGTGTTGATTTAGAGGATGGTATTATGAAAACAACACAAAATGTCATTCAAAATAGAATGAGGACGACAAACTTAGTTGATGATGGCCACACATTTTAGTTGAATGTGAAACAACTTTATAAACCCACAGAAGGGCAGGAAAAATATCAAATTAGAAAACCACATCACTTGCATATTCACAATTTGA
>ML790231.1:513965-542863 GCA_009831015.1 Picea engelmannii
TAGAGGAAGAAATTTCAATCACAAGGTGATACTATGAAATATAGGATTATAACAGTGGCTCCACTTGGGGATGGTGCTCTCCTTGTGAGGTTCCAAGAACCATCTACTGATTTCCTTGAGTCATATTCTCCAGTACTTTCTACATTTGATTAGTTTTATTGTAGATGTAAATCTGGTGACAACTAATCAGGAGCTTAGGGCCTTCTCTTCAGGCTTCAACCTCTGATATATGTCACCCACTTATGATAGAAAAAGTAAAATGGTATTTACAATGAATTGAGTGAGGAATACTTTCATTCCTGTGAAACATATTGCTTGAGCATTCTGCCATTGACAGGTCCTCCTGGAAGGTATGCCCCATCCATATCCTTGATCAAAAATTCATTATTTCCTCTGTAAGCATGGATTTTATATGGTCCTTTCCACAAATTCTCAAATTTTCCATGCTTTCCCTTCTCTTCATTCCTTGAGTCCCATTTCAATACTTTGTCTCCTATCTGGAGTCATCAGTCTTGGTCCTTCTATCATAGATATTCTTGATATTTTATTGGGCCACTTGAGTTTGGTTGTAGACCTCTTCTCTGGACTGTTGCAGTTGTATGGTCTGATTAATTCTTCTCTGGATGTAATTTGGTTCTACATGTACTTCTTGCAGTAATTTCATGACAAGGACACCTAAAGAAGTGGGGAAAATAACATTCATTCCATAGACCAACTTGTATGGGGACATTCCAATTGATCTCTTTGTAGTAAGTCAGTTTTCCCATAGTGCATTTACCAGCTTGTTGTGCCATGACTTTTTGTTGTCCTGCAACAACTTTTTGATGATGTTGACCATACTCTTGTTTGAAGACTCTACTAATCCATTCCCTTGAGGGTAATAGGTAGTAGAGTGTCCTAAGGTGATATGATATTTGCTACAGAAATCTACCATCTTCTTTGATTTGAATGTTGTTGAATTGTCAGTGATAATTTTCCTGGGACATCCAAATCTTGAAATAATGTTAGTTTCCAAAAACTTAATGATCACAGCATCAATGTCTTGTCTTGTGGGTACAGCTTCAATCCACTTGGTGAAATAATCAATGTCTGTGAGAATCCATTTGCGTTGTCCTGATGATGATGGATAGATTTCTCCAATGAGATCCAAACCCCATTGTTGAAAAGGAGTTTCAACAGAAATTGGTTTCAAGGGTAAAGGAAGAATTTTTCTTTTTCCTTCAAAGATTTGACAACTATGACAGGTCACTTTCTTGTGGACATATGCAAATAAAGTTGGTCAGTAGAAACCAACTCTTAGAATTTTGTTGGCAGTGGTATTCCAGTTCAAATGTCCACCACAATCGCCTTCATGAAATTCCTGCAAAGCTTTATCAACCTCATCTTTCAACAAACAGTTTAGTAGAATCCCTCCAACATCTTTCCAATAAAAATTTCCATTTAAAATACAATACTTCATAGATTTGAGTTTAAGAAATCTAGATTTAGTTTTGGTTAAACCCGAAGGATCTTGTAAATGATGTAAAACAACAATTAGGTCTGCATACCAGAGAGAGGTTGAGAAAACCTCTTTAACTTGTGGAGTTGCATGCTCTTCTTGTTCATCCACTACAGCTATAAAATTAATATCCAAATCATGAAAATTGGACTCAACCATCAATTTAGCTAATCCTTGACCCTTAATGAGCTTGGTTGGTTTGATCTCAATATCTTATTCAAGGATAAAATCAATCCATTTACCCCTTTTTCCATCAAGACTGTCTTGGGTCAGAATATCTTTTACCATAGAATTTGTGACATAAGCAATAATGTCTGAGTGGAGAATATATACTCTGAAATCTTTCATTGTTTTCACCAAAGAAAAAGATTTCTTTTCCATGATGTTATAATTCAATGCAACATATTTCAAGGATTTACTGAAGAAAGAAATAGGTTTTTCATGGCCTTCATTGTTCTTCTACAAAATAACTACTGCAATAGCATGCTCAGAGGAAAAAGAGAATGGGAGGAAATATTTTGGGTAATCAGGGATGATAAGCACATGGGCTTATGTTAAGGCTTGTTTCACCTGATCAAAGGAATGTTTTTCTTCTATGGTCCATTTTATCTTTATGTCTTTTTTCAACATATTTGTTATATTTCTGAGAAGTACTGCCAAGTTAGAGATAAATATTCTTAGAAAGTTTATTTTACCAATGAAAGACTGTAATTATTTTATGTTTTTGGGATGATCTATTTTTTGAATGGCTTCAATTCTGCTAGGATTAATTTTAATTCCATCTTTTGATATGATATGTCCTAACAGTTTACCTTCTTCTATACCAAACCATGTTTTCTTTGGATTAAGTGAAATTCCAATTCTCCTGCATTTTTCAAAAACTCTTCTCGGGTGGAACAAGTGTTCTTCATCTATTTTTGAAAAAATAGTGATATCATCCAGGTATATAACGATGAATATTCCAAGTTCATCCACAAAAGAAATATCCATTTCTCTCTGAAATGTATCCCCGACATTCATTAAACCAAAAGGAATTTTCACATACATGAAAGTGCCCCAAGGTGTAGTAAACGTTGTTTTTTTCTTGATCATCAGGGTGGACTAAAACTTGGTTGTAACCAGAAAAAACATCTAACAGATAAATTCTATTGGACCCAACTACCTTCTGCAAAATATGGTCCATTTTGGGCAGGGGGTAGTTAACTTTGAGGGAGACTTTATTAAGATTTCTGAAATCAATGCACAATCTGATTTCTCCACTCTTCTTCCTGGTTGGAACTAAATTGGACACCCATTTAGGGGACAATGATTTTAGCAGCATACATCTTTTTTATTTCCTTTTCAATAAGAAGCGTCAACTTTGGGTTAATTCTCCTAAGTTTGTGTTTAAAAGGATTTTGATCTTCTTTTATGGGAATTTTATGTTGTATAATGCTAGTGTCATAAGATTTCAGATCTTCATAGCTCCATGCAAAAGCATCTATAAATTCTTTGAATAATTCTATATATTTTTGTTTTTGAGCAGGAGGTAAAAATTTTGACAGTTTAATCATCTTTGGTTGTTTTTCAGTTCCTATGTTGCAATCTTCAACTTCCTTTCCAGTAGGTTCTATTTTAGGTTTTTTATCCACATCATCAAAATCAAACAACTCTTCCAAAGGGACTAATCCTCTAGGAAAAACATTATCTTTCAATTGCAAAATGTCTAGATCTTCTTGTTTTTTAGTTATTTCTTCTAAACATATATTATCTACATGTTCATTTTCATCATCACTATCAACATCTATATTGGCACATTCAAACTCATTCTTTGATTGCAAAAAAAATTCAATTTGTTCATCATTTCCAAAAACTTGCCAATACATGATGTTGTCTGGGACAGCAGGTCTGCACTTCACCTCAAATGTATATTGGTGATTAGGATGAAATGGTATCTTACAAGTAGCTATTGAGGTAGCCAGACCATCAACAAGAATTTTTTGGTCTCTGGGAATGGCTAGAAAATCATATTCAGTAAAGCACTGCAGGAAATCTAGAACAACATTTATATAGGCTCTCAATCTTGGGTGTTTAGCAGAGTATTCACCTTTGATTTGTTTTATTATGAGTTCAGAATCACCCCTAATTGAAATTCTCTTAGCACCAAGTTTTTTTAACAATTGTAAACCTAGAATTAAGGCTTCATACGCAACTATAGTGTTGGTACACTGAAAATTTAACTTGTAGGAGTGACTTTTTGTATGTCTTGTTTTTGGATTTGAAACCCACACACCAGCTCTCAATCCTTTCTTACTAACAAAACCATCAAATTCTAAACTCCACATAGGTTCTTTGGTTCATCAAATTGTACCATCATTGTTTTGTCTTCTTAAGAGGTTGTTTTTTTTTCCTCCAAGTTATAAACATCATCCTCCATATTTTCAATTTGTCTTTCCATGTCTCCATCATTGTATAAAATAAAAGAATCAAGGTATGAATGAACACAATACAAGGGATAATTATGTGGTTTGTCCTGAATACTGACCATGTGTTTCATCAGTGTCTCCCTATATAATCTCCTTTGTTGAGAAAATAATGGGATGGTGGCATAAGACATGTCTAGTTTAAGGGTACCTTGTAACTTGGTTACCCATGAGAGAGACAGTAACATGCCATAATTAGGAGGTATGTCTACAACCACTATATCCATTACCATTATCTTGGCTAGGATTTGTGCTAAAGTAACACATAAATATTTGATAAGACCTATGCATTTTAGTTTAATTGAATCAAGAGAATATAAATCCTTGTATGGTCTAGTGATATCAAGTCCTAATTTTTCCATCACAACTTTAGGCATAACGTTGTGAGAAGCACCGGAGTCCAGCATGGCATTGTGTAAATTTTTATCATGAATGTTTAAACTGATGTAAAATGGACAAACAACACCACTTTCATATTTTCCATCAACTTCAGGCCCAAACAATAACTCTGGTTGATCATCAAAAATATTTATTGTATATGTATCTCCCTCTATGTTCATATCTTTCATCACATGTGATCTATAAACATTCTTATTCATTAACTTTGTTAAAGGAATGGGTATCTTGAGTTTTGTTAATTCAATTTCAAAGTTGAACAAGGTTTAAATCTTATTTTGGTTAGAGGGATCTGATTTCTCAACCACATTCTTTTGTGAAGTATCGTTGGGTTGGCTGGTAGACGGAACATCAGTTTGAGATATTTTTTAGACAGAATCAGAAGTTCTTTTGGTTGGGTCTTCTAAGTTTTTCTTAGGAGGAATGTCAGGAACTTTCTTGGTAGGTGTGTCAACTGTCCTTTTAATGTCAGAAGATTTCTTACTTGGATTATCATTAGACTTATTACTTCTCAGGTTATACTTCCTATGAACTTCCATAATTGCATTTTCAAAAGCATGTTGTTCTGATTCTTCCTCATCAACTTCAGTTTGTGAAAGAAGGAAAAGGTCTTGTTCTTCTTGGGTAAGAAAAACAGAATCAGTATCATTTATTCCCATTAGATTAATGTGAACATCATCAAGTCCCTCAATTGTTTATTCCCCTTCATCAGCATAATTCTCTTGAAAAGGAGGCCTAATCTGTTGATCTGAGCCACTTTGTTCTCTTTGTTCTCTTGGTTCTGTTTGTCTGATTTGTGGTGGATTTATCCTAAAATTAGAATTTTTTATTTGGGGACCAGGTTGATTTTATCTCGGTGGATTCCTATCAGTGATGTCTAATATTTCCATCATCCTTTCCATAGTTCTAGATAAGTATTCTATTTTAGCATCAACAGAAGAATTAGATGGTTCATCTTTGATAGTTACTCTCCTCTCTGTTCTTTGTCTAGCTCTCTTAGCTAATAGATTTTCCTCTACACTTACAAACCATCTTTGCATTTCTTCCAAAGTTTCATGGTTTCTCTCTCTCAATTGATAAGACATGTCAACATCAAAACCATCAGGGAATTTGATCAGAGCTGAGCCTTGAGAAGGTTTAATGTTTGTTGGAATTGCATTATAAATATTGTTAAATCTAGTGCAATAATGTTGTACACTTTCCCCTTGGTTTCTTTTAATACTTCCATATTCAGATAATATTTGAAGTGGATTTTTATTGACTTCCCATCTATTGAGAAATGATTGGTGAAAGGCAGTAATTTCATTAAGGCTAGCAGTTGGTAAGGATTTGAACCATTTCCTAACTTGTCCATTTAAGCTTTGGGCAAACAATATCATTTTGACATATTCCTCATCTACTTCTTGCAGGTGAAAGAAGTCATTCATCTTGTCAACATGTTGTTGTGCGGTCATGCTTCCAATGCCATCAAACTGAGGAATCCTAGTTTTATAATCCTGGGGCATATTGTGTAAGGGAGCAGCCAAAATGAGTGGAGCATATATTTCTGCCATGATTGGTGGAGGATGGATATAATATGAGGTTGTGGAAGGTGTGGGTGCAGGAACTCATGTGATAGGCTGGATCACAACTTGTAAAGTTGTTGGAGAAGAGGTGGAAGATATGGAAGAAGCAGGGCTGGAGAATATAAGATGAACTATTTGAGGATTAATGGATGATGCAGAGATGGATAGGGAAGAAATATCAACAAATTGTTGATTGTATGCTTTATGCAAGGCTTGATCAAAGTATGAGGCTAAATCTTGTAAATTTTCAAAATATTGAAGGATTTTTTTATCAAGATCTGATCTAGGAGAGTGTCTTTCAGGTGTTTTAGGTTGGAGGATATCTTGATCTAAAACTGTTTCATCCAAAAAGCTATCATATTTGGTTCTGAATAGGCTATGCTCAAATGGTATATCAAACTGGATATCTTGGATTGTGACAAACTTCTCTCGAAGAGAGGTTTCCCTAGGAAGAGAACTGCTACTCCCTTGACTTTATGTTGTACTTATTTTTCTAATCAATTTTTCAGGGTTATCTACTACTTTTACAGTTTCTGGATCAGGATGAGATCTGGTGTGAATTCTTTTTGGAGCCATAACTTAAACTTTAAAAAACTAATTAACTATTTACAAATTTTTACAATCTATGAACATTTATCTCTTAAGATTCATAGATCTTTAATTGTCTAGAAATAATTTTTTCTTACTTAGGGAAGATAATTCTTAAAGTTGGAAAATTTGTTCATTCCCCAGTATGGTCACCACTATGTTATCACTCTCTAATTTCCAGAGGTTGTAGAAGAAAAGACAGAGGTAACTACCAAACCACTTTTGAAGCTGGGATCTAGCCCTTCCAGCTTCAGAGAGGGATCTCTCTATAAGATTTAGATTTTTTTAAGTTTTAAAATGTTAGGCTATTTATGACAGTTCGGGTTTTGTTCGTTTGTTTGAAATAATTGGCTGAAATAATGCTTAATTTTCCATTGGGCTATGGGGTTTGTTCTTAAAGATAAGGATCAGTTTCAGATTTTTATAAGGTTGTCTCCACAGGGCAAGGTAGTAAGACTACTGGATCTATTTGAATCAAATGAAGTGAATAAGAGGGGAAAGTACACTAAGCAAAGGAGCAGTTAAGAATTCCTTCACTCAGTTTCAGATGAACAAAATGCAGATCATTAAAAAACTAGAGACAGAGAATAATGAAATAAATTATGATATTTTAACTTTCATTTAATGATTAGAATTGAAAACACGTGAAATGATTACAGAGAATGGAAAAAACATTGACAAAGAGAGAAATCACATCACCAACAATATGACACAAGATTCCTGTGAATAAGCCTCTTTTATTACCAGTTGATCCTTTGAAAAATTACACAATAGCTCTTGGGTGAAAAAATCAACCCACAATTCTTCAAAGGGAGAAGTATTTATAAAACTATTTACATCAGATCATGTCATAAATGATCAGGATATTATGGACAAATATCTAACTAACTAGATCTTTAAATACAAAATATAGGGATTTGCAGATTTGCTTGGATCTCTTGTGCTTATTTGGTGGAAGTGGTTGGTGACTCATCTCTTTGAATTTAGTTAGTTGCTCCATGTTGACTAGAACAACCAAATTGTCTCTACTCAAGTAACGCACATAGATCTTCCCACCTCTTTTTGCCTGGGATGGAAATCTTGAGTAATTTCCTATATATTTCATCCATTTATGTATACTTGGAAAAGGTAGGCTTAGTGATGAAGATATGCTTAATATCATGTTGTATACCCAAGTCTAATTATAGTATCTCCGGGAAATATTTACCAGTAATGCTTCCCTGTATCCTTGAAAACTTTGAACCATCCTTTGTTGTTGTGCTCATTTTCTGCTTGTAATCAGGCATAGTGATCAATTTATCATTCAGTACTAACAATCCAGGAAGCCCTTTCTTGTGTAGAACGTCGAACTTACTGAAGAACCTATGCACACCTATGTCCATTACTTGAGGTTTTTCTTCTAGCTCAGTGGCCTTTGTAGGTCTTTCTCCTAATTCTTCCTTGATGATCTCAATTGCTCCCTTGGCTATCTGTACTAACTCATGTTGTTCAAAGATGATCTGTATGGACAGCCAGATTTCTGACATCAACCTGCTAATCTCTATCCAGATATTTTCCTTAGCTTGGGATAAGGTTTATTCCATGGCAGTTTCTTTCTCCAATTGTTGTAATTGTTGACTAAGTCTTTGAGACTTATGCATCTATGTCTGGTGATTGGCCTGGAACATTGACTTCAACTTATGCAAGTTCTTTACCTATTCCTATAGTTTTTTTATCTCTTCCCCTTGGATGGACATGTCATCCATGGATTTTACAATTTTGTCAGATGCATATGAAACTTGTACTAGGATTGCAAATGGAATTTCTGATGATGTGGATGTTTTTCTTGTTCTGATTCCTTTCAAAGGGAATTTCTCCAGTGGGATCATGGCCATATGCACATTTTGTTACTTTTCCTTTATCAATTTATCTATTTCTTCTTCCATTTCTCTTATTTGAGCATTCTATTCCATGATTAGCTTTAGCATTTCTTCTTTGTGGCCTTCAATCTCAGCCACTTCTTTGGCTTGTGAGTCTTTTGTGGTTGGAAGCTTCAGCTATTTTCTCAGATATGTTATATCATAATTCTTATTTTTTAACAATTCCTTTGTTTCCTTGAAATTTGTTGGGTCATACCGAATCTTCAGCACCAATTCTTCTAATGATTTGATTTTTTTGTCCTTGGCCAAAGAAGATATTTTCTCCAGCTTTAATTGGGACTAAATATTGTTCAAGGATACCTACAACTTAGAAGCATTCATTGAGGTATTTTTCAAGGTTTATAATATCATCTCTCATGTCTGCCTATGCATATCCATCTGATCCACTGGATGGACATCCTTTACATCAAATTCAAAGGCAATCTTCTTATAATCTGCAATTGTTTTAGGATGGGGAACTTGTGCTTGTAAGAATGCCATTTTCATTATTCTTCCTCTTTATGTGTCAAAGGCTAACAATAGTCTATGTTGAGAAGTGGAGTTCTTCTTCCAGAACCGAGCATAGGTTCTATTGTTAAGGGGCTCATATATTTTCTTGATTTGTTTATACTTTTCAAAAAGGTATGACTCTGTTTTCCCATGAATTGATTCAAATGAGAACGTAGTGTATGGGTGTCTTTGAGATGCTAGTGATGATGTAGACACTGTAAATTAACTTTCTGAATAGGTTGAAGAGTGTGGTCCCTCCAATAATATGGTGGACTGCATTTCTTCTTCCTTGAGTAAATCTGGAGTATGACTGGTTTTGGCCCTCTTTCTGTAAACTTGGAAATCCTCAGTTGATACCTCTGTGTCTGAAGGAGAAACCTCCTTTCTTGATCTCTTATCTACTTGATTTTGGGGTGTGTTGGTATGTGAAGCAATTAAAGGGGAAGGTTTTTCCTCTGTTTCTAGTAATGTGTTCTTCTGCCACTATGTCTGGTTCATGTATTTCTCCACCTCTGTCTTTTTTGTGTGAGCATAAGGAGTGCTCCTTTGTTTGACTCTGAGTTCAGAGATGACACCAAATGGTTCATATGTCTAAGTGTAACTCAAAGTAAACCTCATTTATTTCAATAGGTTATCTTCTTCTTCTCCTGTTGATCTACTGTTGCAGATGAAAGGGAAAATCCGAGTCTTGATCCTGAGCTGGAATTTCTTCTTTGTTGCAACAAAGTGAATGTCATCTAAATTCACCATTTGCGTTATGTAATCTAGTGCAAAAATCCTCATTGTGAGGTATTTGGGAAATCTGTAGGGAGGCAACTCACACCCATTATACTCTTATCAATGTGTGGTTTTGGTATAAATACCAATCCCCTGTCTTAGCTTGATCAGAAAGGTGCAAGAATCTTTGAATTTCTTCATAGATCCTTGGCTTTGTGTTGTTGTTCAGCATGCAAACAACTGGGTGAAAAAACTAGTCTATAAAGTCCTTGAAATTGTACTATGTTAAATTTTTCCTCACCAATGAGGTCCATGAGGTCTCTGGCTATGAGCTTCCTTTCTGCTTTAATTTCTAAAGTGCACAGGGAAACCTGCCTGACTGAAAAAATAAGAACATGTAAACCAGAACTGAAGAATATCTTAACATCCCTTCAGTTGGAAACCTGAATAGCTGATCATGAATGTTGTCAGCCATAAATTGACTAAAATTAAATTTAAGTGAAAAAGTTTCTTCTGTGGAAAATATGGATAAAAAACATAGAATAGGTTCATCTACCCATTCATCTGAGAAATAAACTAGCAGGTAAGAAAGCATGGAAATGATCCAGTTAACTTTGAAAGTGAATATGGAAGATGAGTAAGGGGATTTTTTCTTGGGCAATTGGGCATCTTCTAGGAGAAAAATCTCAAAAATCTGAGCTCTTTGGGGGAATGTGAGCTTCTGGTACAGGTCGTTTAGGGATTCAATGGAGAATGGGATCGCTGAATCATTTCTTGGGATTTTTAGCATCTGGTCAATGGCTTCAGAGGTGACTGTGAACAAAGTTTCACCAGAGGAGGAGACAATGGCCCTTTGGCCAGGTGAATAGCGAGCTTGGCATCTAAGGGAAAATTCAGGAAAATGATGGGTTTGGGGGAACATGTACAAAGGTAAATTGGATTCCTAGAGTCCAATTTCATCACTTTGGTCCAGAAATATTTCATTTATCCATGAGTGAAATTCGAAGAAGTCAAATTCCCACATTGGCTCTGTGATTTTATAATCTTTATCTTCCAGAAGGATATGGTCTAGGTCTATAGGAGGGGGAAGTATCAGTTTCTTGGACATATCAGTGAATTTGGCCTTGGGGGCCATGATTGATAGAACTTGAGGTAAAGTAATGGAAGAATTGTAATTACCTAGGGAAAATATGTCTGTCGACAATGAGAGGTCTTGGCGGTTAGCTTGACAACTTGGTTCAGCGTGGTGTCCACGGTGTCTGTATCAGCAAATGGCGTTATAGGAGGTGAAATAGGGTTTTACAATATGCAGGAGGTGTTTGTTATGGCACAGGGTTGTTACTGGGAAGTTAACGTTCATGGGGAGTGTTTTAATTGCGTAACGGGTATGTAGGATGGGACAGATGGTGGGTAGAAATAGGGTTACGATGGCGGAGTGAGGTGAGTGGTATTAGATGGTGGTTTGGGTAGATTTCGGAGGGGGGGGTTAGGTGGTAAGAGGAAATAGGAGGGGGGGGTCCGAAATTTTGTGGGAGAGCCACATTAGGTGGGACCGACGCAGGGAAAACCACTTTTCGGACCCCCCCCCCATCGTTAAAGGTAGAAAGGTCAAGGGGGGGCAAAAAGCGTTGAGGTTCGTTGATCTGTAAGGTGATGGGTGTTGACGCCATAGATCTGTCCGAAATTTAAACACTACAAGACAAAACGTCTTGTCCGCCAGCAAAATTAGGATAAAAATAATGCACTATGAAGCGCTAAGCTTTATTTTTACCATTTTTACATTATAAATTATTTTCCTAAGCTAGAAATACCCAAATTTATTCAACTAGGGGTATATTTTGAAATCCATTTCAATTTTTCATGAGACAAACATCACTAACCTATCTCTTAACCTAGGCATCTAACATTATTAATCCAACTTAGACAATTGGATTAATTATTACTCTATCCTAACTACTTTGGCCAAGATTAAATAGTTTGGCCAAACTTATTCTCTAACCTATCAACACAAATTCAAAAACTTTGATCATGATTAGAGAGTATGATTCAAACTAAATTTATTTTTGATGGATTTTTCTTATTTTTCTCTTTTTCTATTTTTTCTTTTCTTTTATTTTCTTTTCTTTTTCTTTTATTTTCTTTCTTTTATACCCTCTTTTCATATTTTCTATTTTTATCTTTTTTCTTTTTCCTTTTTATTTTTGTTTTTCTTTTTCCTTTTTGTAAATCATTGCAGAATGAAATATTATTTACAATGAAATATGACTGGAGGAAGAATTTAAATCACCAGGTGATACTATGAAATATAGGGTTATGACATATCAAAGGAGAAAGGCAAGAAGATAGAAAAGGGAATATCTAAATCATGTGGAAGACATAAGTCTCCTAGAAATTTCAAGGACAAAAGTTGGAGCTGCAAGAGAAAACGAATAGTAAGAAGGAAAATAATGTTTCCAATGATGAGTCTAAAAAATCGTCTCAAGAGGATGGTGGAGATGCCTTTGTTGTAGCTTTAGCAATTCATGTAGGCCAAAGTGCATGGTTGATAGACTCTGGATCTTCCTTCCACGTAACTTCCCATCAACACTAGTTTTTATAGTATGCCAAAAATATGATGGTGGGATGGTACACCTTGGTGATGACTCTCCTCTCAGCATAATTGTCTATGGTAGAGTATTTATTAGATTCCCAGATGGAAAAGTAAAGGGGATCAATGGATTTTTTCACATTTCAGGCTTGGCACAAAACCTACTATCAGTAAGCACACTTAATGATGTGGATGTGTAATTTTTTTTTCTTTGACAAAGGTTGTAAGATGGTTTGAGGAGTTGTGGTACTCTCTAAGGGTGTTGGAGTGGGAACTCTATTCCAACTTGATGCGTGCAATATGAGTGTAATATTTATTCAATTTTTGTAATGGAGATATCTACAGGATCTACACATTCACAATCATAACCTATATCTATTTCCTATGTTCATGTTCTATGTACCTAAACAAACTCTTGCTTTAAAAAGAAAGTTATTGTAGAGAAAACAATGCTATGGAACCAAATGTTGGGCCATATAGGTGAGAAGGGCCTATGGGCCTTGAAAAGCAAAAATCTTGTTGACTAATTGAATGATAGTGCTCATAAATATGATTTTTTCAAGAATTTCATATATGGAAAACAAAACCATGTTCAATTTTATTCTAGTGCTCACAAATCTTCTCAATTGTTAGACCTAATTAATTATGATGTATTTGGTCTAGTTAAAGTTTTTTAATTTCTAAGGATTTGTATTATATGGCATTCATTGAGGATTATTCTAGAAGGACATGGGTATATTTCTTCAAACTAAATATGAGGTTTTTAGTTGGTTTAAGGAGCTTAAATCTTTCTTGGAAAATGATACTAGTAGGAATGTTAAGGTGTTGAGGATTGATAATGGGGTGACTTTTTTTCTTCAGAGTTTGATAAATTTTGTAAGGAGAATAGCATTGAAATACATAATACAAATCAATATATGACTCGATAGAATGATGTTGCAGAACAAATTTGAATAGAACATTGATGGAGAGAGATAGGAGTATGCTTAGTGGATTTGAATTATAGAATAAGTTTTGGGTAGAAGTGATTTATATTGCATGTCAATTGATTAATAGGTCTCCCTCATTATATCTTGTGTATAACACCATATTATGTCCCAAAATTCCACACCTATTCATTTGTGCTATGGCCTACTCTTCCCTTTGGCTTACAAAATCAAAATCCCACCTTGCCTCATCTAAGTCATCTAAAAAACATGACTTTTGAACATATATGTGGGTTTCCTTTGGGAAAAACATGGAAATCTATGCCTTTATAGTGTGCAACCTGCGGATTCCCTCAAAAATAATGAAAAATAAAATAATTTTTATATTTCAAGAAGGTTTTTTAGTTGGGCTCTTTTCCCAACATCCCCAAGCTCGTACAAAAATAAATTCGACCTCCCCAACACATTTGGGAAACTATAAAATAACCTTTCAGGAAAATGATGAGGAAAATTATGATGGTGCAAGGTTATGCTAAGAAAATTGAGCAAGATTCCCTTCCCCTTCATCCTCTAAGAATTTTTCCCCCAACCTGGAAGCTCCTTTTCCAAAGTTATTTCTTCTCGTATATAGTCATAAGGTGTGCTCCTATCCTTATCGAACTATCCTAGGAGGATTTTCATTGAGTTGATGTTTGAAGGACTTCAGGAGGAACCTAGGTGATTGGTTCCAAATCGATGTTAGAAGCAGCGTCAAGTTGTAACTAACTCTCTTATTTCGATGATTAATAGAAGAGTATTATTTACTTTCAATCTTGTGTTCATTTGTTTCATTGCAATCTAATGTGTTCATGTTTGTTCATATATGCTTTGAAGTATACCTTTGATATATGCTACTAGGACCTATAACTAACTCGTTGCAATGTAATCTAGGTCTCTTATTGCACGCTTGTACCAGAAAATACCAAGAGAGTTTTGAGAAGCATGAGCAAGGATCAACATCAGATGAAGGGTTTAAGGTGCACACCTTCTCTTCTCTCCTTTTTTTGTCTCTCTCTGTGAAAAAGTAGTTACTCTTTGTCTTCATGTTTGATTGTGAGGGTAGATTTAATCTTCTATAATCAATTTCACTCTACCATGACATGACCCAAGGTCACGGGGGAAATATCCTAGTAACATAATTGGCGACTCCACTGGGGACGTGGTCCTACTTTGGATCAGTTTCTAGGGTGTCTTTATTTTCTCCTCCTTTTAGTATTTTTCTGTGTTTTCTTGAGTTATTGTGTAAAGTTTTAGCCTCTCAGGTATCTTACCCAGGTGTCTAGAATCCCCCCTTTGTGGTGTGGCATTTTATTTTTTCAAAATTGCAGATCCATCTTCATTTTTCCCTTCTAAATCGCGCGTACATATGCGAGTTGCAAGCTTACAAACAATGGATATCCGCGAGTTTTTGCGCACATAGTCGCAGACCTGTGTGAAAGTAGGGGTTTTTAAAAACCTTTTTGTTTTGGGTCTAGTATGGATTTAGGATAATTTTTTCTCGTTATTGAGTTTCATCTCCCCCATTTGGTTATTCTTACAACCATATGGAGCGTTTTTTCATGCCTCCTTTATAAAAAAATTATCCCAGTTTATAGTCACGCTACCTAAGTCACATAATGTGTCTTTCTTTTGTTCAAGGGAAGTTTCAGCCTAAGTCATCCATGTTGTAGTTAAATCTCTTACCTTGCAAGTCAGCCTTCCTAAGTCAGTCAATTTCATCTCATCATCACAAGTATCTATGTCTCTTACTCGTGCCAGTATGGAAGGTCCCCATTGACTTCTTGTTGGCGAGTATGCTCTTATCGACTATGACACATTTCTCTGAGAGTATGACCTAGAGTTTCACCCTGGGCCTATTTCCATCATTGATAGGTGACCTTGCACTCAGAAGATGACAAAACATCTTTGGTTGTTGACTGAGCAGATTCCATTGTGTTCGACATCAACAACAATCTTCACACATAGGGATTCATGTGGTACCTTGGCTTTCATTTGACTCCATTGGTGTATTCCTCATCTTTGTCAGTAGTCTTCATCATTGGATACTATTTAGATAGTATATTTCGTGCATTATTTCATCTGGTGCATGTCGAAGACATACCTCGGTGTGGTCCTTACAATATTTTCGTCTGAGTCCTTCCAAATCTTTGGCCTTCTTCTACCCCCTCATGATGGATGATGGAGGATTCCTTAATGCCTTCCTTCCAATGGATCTCTTCCTATCAAATTCAATACATCTTGCTCTAGGATAGGGATCTAGAGTCATATTTGGTACCTTGGGACTTGCAGTGATCAATGGTAGGTTCCCTTTCTATTGATAGTGGGGATACATCAATGTCCCATGATCAATAGATTCTACCAAGTGTTCGACATCAACTCATTTATTCACACTTGTTAGATTGTACCATGGTACCTTGACACCCATCATCATCATCGGGGGTTTGTCTTGTCTTTGTTAACGATATAGATAAATGATCGGTAATCAAACAGTGTCTCACTATGTTTGACCCCAGTACATCTATTCACATAGTGTAGACTCGTACCATGGCGGATTGTTTTGAAGACTTTGAATGAAGTATGAGCATTGCGTCTTTTTTTATCCTACCCGACATACATTGTACCACCCCACAGACATTGGTACTTGCAGAGGATCAAATTGTTCACTCCATTGGTCCCAGATTTCCTTTTTTCTTGATTTTGAGACATAACTCCACTTTATATCTCTTTGTGGCTATGATCTACTTTCACATGGATCCACTGTGTATTCCTCGTTGCCATGTTTTCTACTTTTATATATCACATGGATCCACTATGTATTTCTCGTGGCCACAGACATTATTCATACTTTCATATGTACCATGGATCCACAGTGTACTTGATTTGGTAGCCATGCTTGCATCACTCATGAGCATGGGTATTCTTGAATTGGGAAGAGAAAAATCTTATTTGATCTTGATTGGTGGTTTTTGTTTTAGGATCACTTGTTCAGGAACCTTCATGATTTTACTTCAATGCATACTCATCACTCAGAGTTGCAATATACTTCAGCCATCATGTTTCCCTTCTAACCTCACACATTAGGGGGCATCTATTATAGCCAAAAATTCCACACCTATGCATTTATGTTATGGCCTCCCCTTCCCTTTGGCTGGAAAAATCAAAATCCCACCTTGCCTCATCCAAGTCATCTAAAAAACATGACTTTTGAACATATCCACGGGTTTCCTTTGAGAAAAATGCGGATATAGGTGCCTTTATAGTGTGAAACCCACTGATTCCCTAAAAAATAATGAAAAATAAAATAATTCCAAGATTTCGGGTGGGTTTTTTAGTTGGGCTTGCTTCCCATCTTCCCCAAGCCCATACAAAATGGATTTCAACCTACCTAACCCATTTGGGAGAGTATAAAATAACCTTTGGGGGAAATGATGAGGAAAAGTATGATGATGCAAGGTTATGCTAAGAAAATTGAGTAAGCTTCCCTTCCCCTTCATCCTCTGAGAAGTTTCCCCCCAACCTAGAAGCTCCTTTTCCAGAGTAACTTCCTCTCGTATATAGTCATAAGGTGTGCTCTTATCCTTATCGGAATATCCAAGGAAGAGTTTCATTGAGTTGATGCCTGAAGGAGTTCAGGAGGAACCTAGGTGATTGGTTCTAAAGTGATGCTAGAAGCAATGTCAAGTTGTAACTAACTCTCTTATTTCGATCATTAATAGAAGAGTATTATTTCCTTTCAATCTTTTTTTCATTTGTTTCATTGCAATCTAATATGTTCATGTTTTTTCATATATTCTTTGAAGTATACCTTTGATATATGTTACTAGGACCTATAACTACCTCGTTGCAATGTAATCTAGGTCTCTTATTATAGGCTTGTACTGGCAAAGACTAAGAGATTTTTGAGAAGCAGGAGCAAGGATCGACATCAGACGAAGGGTTTAAGGTGCACACCTTCTCTTCTCTCATTTTCCTATCTCTCTCTGTGAAAAACTAGTTATTCTTTGTCTGCATATTTGATTGCGAGGGTAGATTTAATATTCTATATCCAGTCTCATTCTACTGTGAAACGACCCAAGTTCACGGGGGAAATATCCCAGTAACACACTCCTATGGAAGTTTGGATGGGAAAGAAGCCATCACTTCATCATCTTCATGTTTTTGGTTATGCGGCATATGATCATGTGTATAAGGAGAAGTAGTCAAAGTTGAATAAAAAGGCTAGGAAATGTATATTTAGCTATGACATAGGTGTGAGAGGGTCCAAGCTTTGGGATCTCGTGAATGGAAATTTTTTGTATAACGGGAATGATATTTTTGAGAGAAGTTGATCCTTTCCCCGTAGTAGTGCAACCAGAAAAGGATGAGAAGAAGTCAATGGTTCAACTATAACCCAAGATAAAGAAATATGAACCAGAAAATGAACAAGAAGTTCATGATGGACCTTATGACGAGGATGGTTCAAAGAGTTTGGAAGAGGAGGAATAAACTCCACCTCAAACTTTACGGAGGTCCACTTGGAAAACAAGGAAACTATACATGTATATTTTCATTCCATATGATTTCATATGTATATTTTCTTTATTTGCTAATATTGATGAGCCTGGAACTATGAAAGAGGCAATGGAGATAGAAGATAATGAGTCCTATAGATTAGCCATGGATGAGTAAATGGTTTCAATTAGAAAGAATTATACATGGGACTTGGTATTGTTGCATGATGTACAGAAACCCATTAAATGTAAATGGGTGTTCAAAAAGAAGATTGATTTATATGGAAATGTTGAAAAGCATAAGGCATGGTTGATTGAAAAAGGGTATTCCCAAGTTGATGGGATAGACCTTGGTGAGATATTTTCCTCAGATTTTAAGTTAGCATACATTATGTTCCTATTATCTGTAGCAACAATCTTTGATTTTGAGATCGAATAGATGGATGTGAAAACAACATTTATACATGGTCACTTGAAGGAGGTATCTATATTTCACAACCAAAGCATTATGTTGAAAAGGGTAAAGAATCATTGGTTTTCAAGTTAAAAAAAATCTTTATATGGTCTCAAATAGTCTCCCATAATGTGGTACCAAAATTTTAATTCTTTTGTGTTGGGACTGGGATTTCTGATATCCAAATCAAATCACTTTGTATTATAAACAATATGGTGGTCATTTCCTTGTTATCACTCCATATGTAGCTGATATGTTATTATTTGGTAATAGTAAGGATGTGATTTGTGATTTCAAGTCTCAGCTTTCAACACAATTTGATATGAAGGACTTGCGGTATGAAAAATATATCTTAGGAATGGAGATCAAAAGAGATAGAGAAAATGCCCAAAGGGGTTGGATCCAATGGTGGAAAGCGAGGATTTTTTCACCATTGGGCAAGGTTCAATTCTGGTGAGGGCTTTACCTAGAGCCATGGGGACACCTTGAGGTAGTGGTCGAACGTGTGGTTGCACCCAGAGATACCATATTAAATGCTATCGTGACCTGTGCACACATAAGTGGATCAAATCCCACCCCCATGTCCTTCAAATTTTTTAAGCCCCTGAGGGGGCAGCTCAATTGGCAAGTGTCATGAAAATGAAGTTCCATGAGGTTTCGAGTTCAACTCCCCCCGACTTACAATGTGTGTCGCGTAAGGGGCATCGTGGGCACACCTGGAGGTTATAGTGGTAGTAGTTGGATAACATGGCCACGTGTAACACGAGCACGTGCCCAACTAGTTGTTGATTCCGCCAGACATTAAAAAAAAAACAGAGAGATAGAGAAAATAAAAATCTTTGGTTGAGCCAAAGTAAGAATGTAAACTATGTGCTACAAAATTTTCACATGGTAGATTGCAGACCATTGAGTATTTTGATTTCTATGGGAACTAAAATTTCAGTTGAGTAGTGTCTTGCAAAGATGGAGGAGATAGATTATCTTAATTATGATAGTGTAGATAGTATTTTGATGTATTATATGGTCTGTATTAGACTAGACATTGCCGAAGAAATGGGATTCTTGAGTCGGTTCATGACTAATCCTGGATGTGAACATTGGGATGTAGTGAAGAGGGTTTTCAAGTATTTGTGAGGTACTTCTGAATTTTCCATTTTCTATCATAGTGATGTTTCAAGGGACCCACACTTAGTGTATATACAAGGTTATGTGGATTTTAATTGGGAAGGGGATATAGATAGAAGGAGATCTATGCGTGGATATGTGTTTTGATTGTTTGGTGGAGAAATAAGTTGGATGAGCAAGCGAAAATTTGTGGTTGCTTCATTCATTTTATAGGTAGCATATATGGAAACTACTCATGACTTAAAGGAGGCCATTTGACTTATGAAGTTATGTTCAGAAGTAGGGCTAAGTTAGAGAGATATGATAGTTCAATGTAATAGTAACAATGCCATTTGTTTGGCTAAGAAACCAACTTTTCATGTGAAGACAAAGAATATATATATCCAATACCATTTTTTTAGGGACATGGTAGAAGATGGAAAGGTGATACTAGAGAAAGTTGACACTTTACAAAATTTTCCAGATGCATTAACAAAATTGTTGAGCATAGGTAAAATTGGGGTGTTGTGAGTCTATGGGCCTTATGGCCCCTGACAATTAGCTCATAGTTTGACACATTCTCCATTATTCTATTGCAAGTTATATGACAAGTGGGAGAATGCTGGGACATGTGAATTATACACCTTGCAGTCCTATAGTGGAACAAGAAATGATTGATGAGCAGTAGAAATGAATAAATGTAGATTAGTGGCAAGGTATAAATGCAAAGAAATAGAAAGGAATAAATTTTGACTAGTGGTAAGGAATAGATGCATAACACTAGAAGGTAATGAATGTTATGCAAAAACAATTGGTCAATTACTCGTTGGTGGTTTCTAACCTCTAGAATTCAAAAACTATAAATGGTTTATGGTTTTGTTATGCATATTTATTCAGTGCTAGGGTTGGAGGAAAATAGAGTGTAAATTTTAACTTATTGTTATGCTATTGAAATTTATCCATAATCCTTATGCTAATGTTGAACACTCTTGTTGAGAGCATAGAGACTATGTGTTGTAACCATTTAGTTGTTGAATAATACATTGAGTGTGATTCAGAGTGTGGGGTTTTTGTTTTCTGAAAGAGTTTTTCTTAGAAAATTGTGTTGTTAATGGTTTGTTGTTTATTTCGTTTGTTTGCAACTATTTTTTTCTAAGTTTTTGCACATTCTTTTCTCACAGATCAGTGTCAGAAACATATTCTACACCTCTACTTCCTTTCATTCATAATGAAGTTAGATTACAAATATATCTCATAATTAACTTTAATAAACTCATAAACCCATATAAAACATCTCAATTAATACAACCAAAATTAAAGTAATTTCATAATCCTATTTTTAGTAACTCTTGATTGTGTAGACTCTGTAAAATGTTTTTTACAAAAATAACCAAACGTACATGTTGATTACAATCCACCATAGAAATGGATTTGTACTAGTATGGCCTAGAACTTAAAACTTTTGTTTGTTTTTTTGTAAGTAAATGTTCTATAAGTTACCTTTCATGAAAAACTATTACAAAATGACAATTGTTCATTGGAGCAAGAGTCGCCATGAGCTAGAGTTCACAAATGTCTTCCATACCTTGCGCACCAAGTTGGGTATCAAATATTATCAACCACATCCGGTGCTCAAGTACCGCAATGGTCTGCATAGATACATCCAGACAGAAATGGATTTTTTGTACATCTCATCCTTGGGCATGGCCTATCAATATGTCATCAAAATCGAGAAAAAGATTAAACAAAAGATACAATAGTTTGGGTCTAGGAACCCCTCAAAACAAAAGCAGGGAAAGGGTATCCCCAACCCGCAGAACAAAGGACAGAGAAAATATGGGCAACCTCAAGACAACTAGCCCAAGCCATAAGAAAAGAAGGACAATGGGAAGATGAAGAAAGATATCAGGAAGTGGTGTGAATTCCATAAGAGCCCCTGGAATAACATTGTTGATTGCCACTCAAAGCAGTCATTGGTGGTTGATGTAAAAGCCTATGAATAAAATGTGGGTTCCAACTTTGAATCAGAACCAGAAAAGGGGAGACATACCATTAACGTTGAACCTAGTTCCACCATTGCTACCACCAAGATCCATCCTGGTGAACCTGATGATCCAGAAGAAGGCGAGCGCCCCTTTCATTCAAATATGTGGGTGAAAGGCACTCTGATTCACTTCATCATTGATAGCAATAGCCAAAAGAAACTCATTTCAGCAAAAAATTTCAAGAAGCTAGACCTGCCAAAAACACCGCACCTGCATCCTTACACCATTGGATGGCTCCGTCAAGGAATCAATCTTCGTGTCAGCCAACAGTGTCGTTTGTCGTACGGAATCAAGCCATTCAAATATGAGGTATTGTGTGATGTTTCTCCCCTTGAAGTTTGTGATGTTCTTTTGGGACAACCTTATTTGTGGAAACGTCAAGTTTTATATTAGTCTAGGCATCACAATGTTATTATTACTTTGAACAAGAAATTGTATAGGATAACCGAGGTAGTCCCACCTAGTGTTATTTCCTTGATCTCTAACAAGCAATGCAGGAAGGAAATTTCTCAGACCGGGAAGTTTGTATTCTTCACGATTTGTTCTCAAAGTGAGCGAAAGGTGGCAACCACATCCATGGCCTCTGCGATCGACCTCTCCATGCAACAGAATCAAGTGGATAAGGTCATGGAAGAATACAAAGTCATCTTCACATCACCCATTGGGGTACCTCTACATTGTTAGCTCAAGAATCCCATCAATATGACCCCCGACGCACCGCTACCCAATGGACCATTCTATCTCTGGTCTCTGCTAGAAAATGAAGAGATTAAGCGTTGGATCCAAGAACTACTCCACATGGGGCACATTCGACCCAACTCATCCCCTTGTGGAAGACCAATCATGTTGGTGCAGAAGAAAGATGGAACCTGGTGACTCTGCATTGATTATTATTGATATCAATTCCCGCTTCCGAAATTTCCCTCCCCTTTTCTATTTTCCCAAATTCTTTTGTCCATTTCTTTTCCCTCTTCTATACTTACTGAAATTCCCAATTTTCTTTTCTCCCTTCTATTCTCCCTTTCTAGTCACTATACTTAGTCGGGTTTTTTTTTAAATGGCGGGTTAGTGGGTTGGAGGACTCGTAGTATCTCACTTCCTATTCCCATATCATGAGTCTAATCGACCGTCGTATCATCCTATACTTAACCGTTTCTACAGTCGCGGGTTGGCGAGTTTCGGCTTTCATATCCCATGTTTCGTGATATACATTTTGCACCCAAAAGATCCGCGATCTACATTTTTACCATTGGAATCCCCGAGATCCTAAGTATCTCATCTCTCTTATATTGATTCCTATTGACCACGTTACAACACTTAGCCAATTTTTTACCTTTCGCATTGTTGGGTTCGCGGGTTCTTGGGTTCACAAAAGTCCCAAATCCTAAGCGCTCTCGTCCATCCCCTCCACCTTTGTTCTTTTCCCAATATGCATTTACTATGGTTTAATGCTAATAACTCATCATGTAGGATCTATAAAGATCGTCATTAATAATCGAAGGGCTCTAGGAGATTTCTTATTGAACCACATTGAAGCACAATTTACGGAAGATTATATTATACCACGCATACGCTGATTTAAAATATAATGAGGATTAAAAGAACGCTCTCGTCAACTTATGGAAGTCCCATCTTGAAAATAGTTCTATGGAGATACTCTGAACATTTTTGGACGTGAGGACCAGAACTTTCAGTGGTCAAGAGAATATTCTTATTATTCATCCCCTTCTGCTCAGACGGAAGTAATTTGAATGTCTAGAATTTCTCGTGCAAGTTGTGTTCCTGAGGTATTTGAATGCAAGTAAATAGTTTCATGGTGTACTAGGAAATATATACCAAGTCATCGGATTATTCAAATTCAACACCATTCTCCCATCTCCCTTTCACCTCAAGTGTTCTGTAAAATTCTAAAACTCCCAAAGCCAACACTCACTTTCAAAGGTGAAGATTGCAAGGACTTCTTGAAAAAGAATGACAATGGCCTGGACCTCTTTCCTAAATTCTTAGAGAATCTCATGGCCATCCCTGAATATATCACTAGGTTACAGGTCAACTCATTCAAAAACCCCTTTCGGGAAATTTCTTGTTTATTCATCAGAGTGATCGGCCAAGAAAATACCGCCAGTATTTCCCATATGATTCTTTATATCTTATATTTTACTATCAAGGAGCAAGCCATCTTCACTTGGGGAAAACTGATTTCCATTGAAATCTCTTCCTAATTGTCACAATAAAAAAAAGATAAGAAATTATTTATGGCCTCTTATTTGATATTTGTGATAGCACATTGCTATTAATTTCTTAAATTGTCTATCTGCAAGAAGGTGAATTGTGAATTTGACCCAATGACATTTTGGTACCTAGAGTTGTGGAGGCACAAATCCTCCTTGCATTTTTGTGAATTTTTCAATGACTTTGTATTTTTCTTTAAATGATTGTTGTTTGGAAAATATATCCCAAGAATATCTACCCAAGAAAGTAAATTCCTAGATAAAAACGGGACCTTGGTGCAAATGGAAAATTACAATGTTATCAGGATTTTCGGTTCCAAGGAAAATCTCTCCTTTTTTCCATGCCATATATCTGACAGAATGTTTATTATAGAAGTTTCAAGGCAATATAATTTTTGGCTGCACTTTTTTCATGAGAAATGAAAAAAATCAATTCATACCATTGCCTTGGAAAATTGGGGACATTGCATTCAAAAATATGAAAAAAATCGATAAATTTACAAACCACTTCCACAACTTGAATATCAAGTATGATAAAAAGATAAAAGGGTTTGATCCTAATGGAATTTTCGTGGAACATATGTTAACAGTGGGTTTTAGAAATTTATGTATCCACATTGTTTTAGGAGAAGAAGAATATAATAACTTCAACGCTCCTACTCACATTGTTGGCGACTTGGAGACAATACCCAGTACCAATGAATTTTACAAACATAAAGGAAAGGGTCCCAACGAGAAGAGTGCCCAGTCCCCAACTATTATTCCTAAGACTACAACATCTTGGATCAGTGCTCCAGCGGCCCACCCATCTAGAAAAGTAATCAATAGTAGTTCAGGTGAAGGAGTAGACAAGAACCTCCCTCTAGGAAAAATTGAAAGCTCATATAAACTTCCTCTGAGGAAGAAGAGGAAGAATATTGTACAAGAGGAAGAAGAAAATCACACCGAAAGTGAAATCAAAATATTCTCCCTCGAAGATATGGAGCTCGAGGCTGACATCGAGAAAATGTTTCCTAACATTGATCAGTTAGGAGGCACGGCTCACCAGAATCTGTCGTTGGAAATTATTGAGAATGAGACCTTTGATGAGGAAGATTCATTTCTGTTTCAGAGCGTTGTCTTTGACAGCGAATCTAAGAAATAAATTATTGAAAAGAGTGATTTGAAGAATAAAAAATGGAAATCTTGTTCAGAGGTTAACCTAGTAAATATGTGGCCTTCCCAGATTTCCAAAATCCATAGAGAAATCAACGATTCATTGGACGACTCCATTGGTGGTATCGAAGCAGAAAATACAAAGTTAAAGGGGAGGATTAAGGAATTGGAAGAGACCTTAATTCCTCTTCCACTCCTTTCCATCCCTTTGGAAATAGTTGGCCCCACCACGCCCACTACTAAGTTTAAAAGGACCTTAAAGCTTACTTACATCAGCCAGGAGTTATGTGGAGAATAATATCAAGAAAATATTGGCACTAATCACGGAAGCTTGGGAAATTTCAAAGAACATGATTTAATTTGGCTCGAGGGTGCATTCCTTCCATGAGTATTTGCAATCTAACCTAAAAAATGAAGAAGGTTTTTACCTTGATGTTGTGGTATCGTTTGGTGTTAAATTTTCCAACATGTTAGAGCTAAGGAGAAGAGAGGAGGACCTTCCCTCTCCAAGTCGGATCAAGAAGTTGAACGTGTGATGGAAAGAAAAGATAAAGAACTTGAATAACATTGTTCAAGCATACATCCAAGCGATATCAAGGAGGGAAGAACTATTTAAAAATCTCATGGAGGTGGACCTAGCCAGAAGCACTAATGAAGTCCAATATCCCAAGTTGATCCTTAACTCATTGTTCCTAACAAAACAACATTTCGATGAGCAAGTTGGTATTTTTAAAGGATTGTCAATTGAAAAATTCTATGGTATAATTGAATATGATGAGAACACCATAGATAACTGGCTAGTGGATTACTCCGTAAAAAATCAAAATATTGAAGAATCATTACATGGCATTTCCCTTGATCTTAGAGACTTGGAGGGAGAGATATTCAACATCAAAATCTAGCATGAAATCAACGTGGCACCAATGAAAAGTTACATTGAAGAATGCTTCAAGAAAGCTATCGATAAACTAACCAATGAAGGGAAAGAAGAAGTTGAGACGGTTCATGTAACCATTGATGAAAATGATAGAAGGACATCAGCAAGCAAGTAAAAGAGGACGAGAGACCATCATAGTAGTTTATGTTGATCACATACTTATTTTTCTTTATCAAGTCCTTCATCCAGTTATTCCACCTCTTTCACTAGAAAGGTTTAACTGAAGACTAATAACTCATTGTTTCTTCTTACCAAGTCTTGTTGTTCTCCTATCGCCCACTGTCTTCCTTCTAAGAGCTTATTTCTTGTATTTATTTACTTTATGGTCCGTGGGAGCCCCAATCCTAGTCTTTAAGACAAACACATTTTAAATTTCAAAGAAGATGTAACAGACCACATATCTTTTAGAAATTTCAAGAGAGATACTTTGGGAACAATCTCGATTGTGCTTTGTAACCTTGCTTTCAGAATATAAAGTATTTGAGGTTGATCTATCATTATCTTTATTTGAGATTCCCATGTGTCCACTCTGTTAAATTTCTCTTTTGCATGTGGATCATTTTCTTTTTATTTAATGTGATCAGAAATTTGTATCTTAAACTATTATGGATGTGAGGAAATTTTTCTTATTTGCTTTAAATGTGTGAAGTGTGATTCCTGGTCCTTTCTCAATAACTTTATTTAAAAAGAAAACAAACATTTCCCTTTTATTTTCTCACAATATTTATGTTTCTTGAATTACTACGATGGACTTCTGTCAAGTCCCACATTTTGAACATATAGAAGTCCCAATAAAATCTAAAGAGGAGCACCGCATCTATAAAAAACGTATGGGGATTTATATCCTCGTGAGATTGTCATTTTGGTCCTAACGGATTCAAGCGTCAACAATTATCGGGCCCTAAATAAAATCACAATTAAGAACTCATACCCAATTCCCTGAATCGACGATCTCCTTGATCAGCTCAAGGGGGGAAAATACTTCAGTAAGATTGATCTGAAGTCTGGATAATAATGCCCATCAAATTTCATGAGGATGATGGATGATATATTGTGACCTTTCACTAATTCTTTTTTTGTGGTGAATCCATATGACATCCTCATATACAACAAGACTTGGGCAAAACACTTGCATCATATTCATCAAGTTTTGCACACTCTGCAACAGCACAAGCTAAATGCCAACTTGGAAAAATGCTCCTTCGTCATGGACAGGGTCTAGTAACTAGGTTACATTGTTGATATGCATGGTGTGCATGTTGATCCAGCCAAGATCCAAGTCATCCGTGACTGGGAAATCCCAACCACGCTCATTGATCTTTAGAGCTTCTTAGGCCTTGCCAATTTCTATCGTAGGTTCGTGTTGGGATTATCCCATATTGCATGGGCCCTCAATCAAATAACCAAGGGTGGTGGTAAGGAAAAATTTGTGTGGGGCATATCTCAACAGAAATATTTCAATGATATTAAGCAATGCTTGTGCTCAGCCCTAGTGCTTTCATTACCTAACCTGAAACAACCCTTTGAGATCGAGACAAATGCTTCAAACTATGTTGTGGGTGCAGTCATCACTCAACACGGCCACCCCATGGCCTATCATAGTGAGACACTATCAAATGTTGTTAATAAGTACCCTACTTACGCCAAATAAATGTACTCCATTGTGCAATACTGTCACCGGTGGAGGAATTACATTCTCGATAAGGAGACAGACATCCACAATAATTATAAGCCACTGTAGTTCATGTAGACACGAGGAAAATTGTAGAATGACCGCCATCAGAAGTGGTCCACATATTTGCAACAGTTCCACCTCAACATCAAGTATAAAATAGGAAGTACCAACCGATTTGTTGATTGCCTCAGTCGAAATCCAGTCATGACACTCACCACAGTGCTAGATTCTTGCAACCATGAGACCTCTAAATGGCCCCACCTCTATGAGACAGATCCTAACTTCGCCAACACCTACCAAATGTTGGGCACAAACACAGTTGTCACTAATTTCCATCTTTATTATGGTATACTATTCCATCTGGGCCAACTATGTGTTCCATCAAGCTAGCAAGTGAAGCTGATTTGGGAATCCCACTATAGTCGGGTGGCAGGACACTTCGGTGTGGAAAAGATAGTGGCATTGTTGCAGTGAAATTTCTACTGGACAAAACTTTGACAGGATGTCGGTAAGTATATATGATCCTACACTGCATGCGCTATTGCGAAACCAGCCACTAAGAAACAAGGCATGTACAATCCTCTTCCTACTCATACTAGCCCCTGGGAATCCATCTCAATGGACTACATGTCAGGCCTTCCGTCCACCAACCAGGGAAATGACTTTGTTTTTGTGGTTGTTGATCACTTTTCCAAGATGGTGATTATGGCATCCTGGAAGAAGAGCATAACAACGGAGGCCATTGCCAAGCTCTTCTTTGAACGAGTGTGGGTACACTTTTGGATCCCACAAACCATTATCTCATATCGGGATAGTCGTTTCCTCAACACATTCTGGTTGAGCCTCTGGTCACTGTTGGACACCAAGCTCACCAAGCCCACTTCCTTCCACCCATAGACAGATGGCCAAACCAAGGTCGTCAACTGAATTATCATGCGCATCTTGCACATGCACAGTTCTAAGCACCCCCGCACATGTTATGAGAGTCTTCCCTATGTTCATCATAGCTACAATAGAGCCATACATAGCTCAACCGACCACAACCAATTTCACGTGGGGTTGGGATTTCAACCATTGGGTCCCATGGATGTTTCACTACCCCTTGAATCCACCCCGAAAGACTCGCTGCATGATCCAACTGGAGTTGATAAAGCCACCCGGTTCATTAAGAGGATCCAACACATCTTCCAACAAGTTCAGGATATTTTACAAAATTCCAATGCCAAGTACAAGCAGTTCCATGATCAACACCGGGTGCCACACTTGTTTCAGGTGGGAGACAGATTTTGGTTGCACTTGTAGAAAGAATGCCTTAAAGGGCCTCATCGGAAGCTTCATCCACTCAATTATGGACCTTACACCATCACCAATGTTGTGGGTGACAATAATTTTGAGCTCAACCTTCCCCCCTTCCTTGGCTTTCACCTAGCATTCAATGTGGACCTCCTTCGGCCTTATTTTCCACCTGTTATCACTCCAAGAAACCCTTTGTGGTTGTAGACCAAAGGTGCTTGGTAACTTCAAGTAAAAATGTTTTTTGTGTTTTGTGTAGATTGATCAGTGGGATAACTCAATTCAAACATGATATTTAGACAGTCAAGATGATAAACAAATGAACCAG
>ML790231.1:566277-580384 GCA_009831015.1 Picea engelmannii
TCTTCATCTATGCATTCTCATCAAGGACAATACGTATTAGATTACATCAAAAATCAATCCTTTGACATCAATAAATCACTTGACATCAATCAATGACATCAATCAATCAAACCATTGGCATCAATGACAACATGATCCAACAGGGGCCATAAACATTGGTGATTATCCCCTTTTTATCTGAACCTATTTCTCTGTATTATGCTGGTATTTTCCATATAATGGTGAAGAATCCATCTAAAATGATTGTGGTTGGGTTCCACAGAATGGTGAGTTCTCCAGCGGCCCCTCTAGAGTCTGTGTAAATGGTATCAGATTGTTTCTAGCGTTGGGTCAGAATGTGATCCCTCTCCGAGCCTGCACATTTGGTTTCTTGAAGGAGTAGTATGTTTGGATTATCATCTATGATACAAGATCATAGAAGCCTCTTCTTAATTATCCCATTCAAACCTTTGATGTTCCATGAGATCATCTTCATGAGGAGGAAGGTGCGGGGAGGGGCAGGAAACTGTCAGAAATTAGTTGGATTTGACTCGAATTAACCATGAAATTACCTACCTTTTGGATGAGTTGTTGAGTGGACTTGTGACCACCCTTCTTCTCATCTTTGGATTTTTTACGAATTTATTTAAGGGGGTCTCGATGGATACCTAGACCTTTGTTGGCTCTGAATGTTTCTCCTACTGTGGAGTTTAGATATATTTTGTGTACTTTTGTGTACTTTTATATCCAAAAATTTCTGTGAAAACATACACACTCTAAACCAAACAATCATTTTTCATTGTAATAGCAATTATTTCTCCATAACCTTAGCTTATGACTAACAATAAGGAAAATAATTATCTCATTCCAATTCTAACAAAGTCTTATCTTTTGGACTCCATGAGCTATCATTTAGCTCACCGGATGCATTGAATAAATTGCTTACAGACACCCAAACAAAATTTGTATCGTTGCCATGGCTTATATCACAGATGGCCATGAATAAATGAAGACTGGTCTTGCAGATTCAAAACTCCTGATATCCCTTCAAGCTATGAAGAACAATAACAAAACCAACTATATCAATCCAATTCTGATAGTCTTGGGAATTTGGACTCCATAAGCTTCCATCTAGGTCACCAGATGCATTGAAAAAATTGCTTAGACACACCCATACAAAAGCACTCTCACAAACATGGCCTATATTACGTACGACCATGAATAAACAGAGATTGGTCTTGCAGATTTAGAACTCTAATCCCTTACACTCCTTCAACTTGAGAACCATATTGATAATCAAGTGGTGTTCATGTAGTTGATCATTTCTATTAATCAAGGTGGGAGCATAGTGCTTCCCACATTCAGGCAGGTGACTGGATAGCGTTCACGGTCCTTGCAGTAGTTGTAGATCAAATAGTTTCTTTGAATCCACTTCATTCTTCTCCTTTCATGGATATTTATTCCTCTTGTTCTAGAAGAAATGAGAGAATGAATGTAGCTGAGCATGTGGACTCTGAAGCAGGGAAGCCACCGAGAATAAACTTGGAGAACTTAGCAACGAATGTCTGGTATCTGTAATCTGCTATGTATTTTCCATTTTCAGTAGCCCAACAGGAAGCAACCCATATTGATCCATACACCCAAAGCGACTTCAATGGATAAGTAGATTCTTCTTGGATACTTTCAAATTGCAATATCATCTAACATAAAATCTGTCCAGCATGGTAAATCTGATCAGAGTTGCAATACAATAAAAAATTAAACAGAAATTTGCTCATAAATCAGGCTTACATGATTTAAGTTGGAGTCCAGAGGATGTTGTAGTTATGGAAGTCTTTAGTGGGGTCGAACTAGAGATGAAACTGCCTATGAGAACCTGCCCATTCCCTTTCCCATTCATGTAAACATTGGTCTGTAATGTGTAGGGTTTTCCACTAGCTGCGAAGCCACACAAAAAAAGCGTATCCAATCAATGTGCATACAAATATAAAGATTGTACATACCCATTATCCGGTTCTAATATTCATAATTTTAAATTTATTAAGAGTGTATATGTCACGGGCCTGGCGAGCCTGCGGCACAAGCGTCTTTAGTTCGGTGGCAAGACCACACCGAAGTATTCAACCTGGGTTACTCCTTCACTTAGTTTTGTCTTCACTTAAGTTATGTGTGCATTTCTTATACTTAGAATTATTTCAACATTAAAAGAGACCATTCATATAAAGTGAAAACACAGAATGAATGTGGGCGACTAAACTATCCTAACACCCCAAAAGATTCTTTATGAACAAAACAACAGTGTGTCAAGCCAACACTTATGCCACACAAGAAATTTTATACAAGAAAAGCTTTCACTCAGTTACACAAAACCTTGAGCGAAAACATAAAAGTTCCCTTTGGTGAACTGCCTCCTAGTGTGCCCTTCCTTGTCACCTTGGCTATCAAGACAACCGATCATCTTCTCCCTTGTGCTTCAAAACCAAGACACCTAGGGTTTTTCCGAGTTCGATTTTCCTCAGCTCAAATTGCCTCATTTCCTTAGCTGAATTGTTTGCTCAAGACTTGCTCTCCCAAAACTTCCATGATCCCAAATGACTCCTTCACTTGGGTTTTATAGGTGCATGCCCGACGAACGCGTCATTTCACCACAACAGGATGTAACCTTCCATTTAGCCTAGCCAACTTTGTGAATGGGCGCACATCCTTTGGGTGAGTCAGCCAACTCATTGAAGCACACTCTTCGCAACTTGGTCGACTTTCCCAATTTCTAGTTTTTGGTGCCCAAGTTCTCTCCCTTGGTATGCGTCCGTCGCACGATCCATTCGGTCCAAATCCCCTTGCCACGATGAGTGCCTAAGGTGTCCAAGTCATATGGTTCTTGTCTCTCTTCGTTTTTTAGCCGGCTCCACTTAACGTGCGCTAGAGCGCCCAAGGCATGGAGCCTCTACAACCTTCGATTCAACTTTCGGTTAG
Source organism: Picea engelmannii (assembly GCA_009831015.1). Lineage (NCBI taxonomy): Eukaryota > Viridiplantae > Streptophyta > Pinopsida > Pinales > Pinaceae > Picea > Picea engelmannii. The sequence goes on from ML790231.1 coordinate 569,230, forward strand.
TTGGGCGCTCATGTTGTTCGAGTACCCATCATCTAACTCGTTCGTCTTTCGGTGAGGGCGCCCACCCAAATCACCACTTCGGTCTTCATCCTTCGTCGCAAGTTAAGTCATGGCAAGTTGTCTTTGGCACGAAAGCGCACAAAGATCCCAACTCTCCTATAAAGAGGTTGGGCACCCTCTAGCTCACCCAACTCATTGGCCTAACTCGTGGAAGGAACATGCACGCCCAGTGAAACTCTTGGGGCATTACACCCTCCCCCACTCAAATTCCTTGTCATCCCAACAATCCCAACATGCTTCACTTGTCGCGATCACCAATGGAATTCATTATGCTTGCCCAAATTCTGCCTCATGTCTCCATGGTGTGTCGTTACTTTGGTTGCTTTTGCTGCAAGTGTGTGTTGGATCCCCTTGTGACTTAGTTGATCGAGTAGCTAGTTTGACCATGACGCTACTTCGCGAAAACTCACCCCAACACCAAAATCAACTGGTTCTCTTCACAATTGTTCGAATCTCGCATCCTCCATGACAGTGTGGTGTCTATCTTCCCGACACCAACTCTTTTTGTTTTCGTCCCCACGATAGTTCCTTGTCATCTTTGATGGTGTCCTTGCGATAACAGCTAGTTGGTTCATTGTTGTCTTCATGACAGTGAGCCAACAAGCCCTTGTTCTAATTTGAGACTGGAAGGGGGCAACTCCCCAAACTACCACTTCCATCCTCATTTTGTTTCTTCATAAGTTGCAGAGCATCACCATACTTCTACGTCAAATACATCAACAATGGGACATTGGAACCAATTCGGCCTTCACTCTCTTCCACGAGAAGCCTAAGTTCTAGATCGTAAGGCCACTCACCATCTCCAAGTGTCTTTGTGTTTAGTCCAACTTCCTTCCTGGAACGTTTGTACCATAGTTGTTGTTCCTCTCCACAACGCACTTGTGTAGTGATTGTCTCTACTTTATGTTCCTCAAGTTCACCCTTCTTCATTTCTTTTGCCTGCATCCTTGACATACTCTCTTGGTAGAAACCTATGAATTTCTCCATGGCATGCACCATGTTACCCAAGATATTCTCAATCTTGTTAACTCTCCATTCTAAGTCTTCCAATAGTTCTACTTCATTTGAGTTCTTCGTTTCAGCCATCTCTTCACCTTGTCCACCAGTGTCTACGGAATATTGTTAATTATCCACCAAAATCAAGGATGACATCTTCATCCCTCGACTCTCTCGAATTGTAGGCACCAAGCATGGAGTTGGTCCTGACATGATAGCTAAACAGTCAGTGTGTGGTATGGGGAATGCCTTCTCCATTCGCATGAACTCCTACCCCAAAATCACTTCATAATCATCTATCGACACAATGGTGAAGTTCGTCCTCCCGGTCTAGTCCCCAAGCTTCATAGGAAGGTTCTTGGAAGTTCCTCCAATTTCATGTTCGCCTGAGTTAACTGCCTTAAAGGAAGTTCGTGCTTGCTCGAATTGTAATCCAAGTCTTCGTTCAATGTCTTCCCTCATGAAGTTATGAGTAGTACCAATGTCCACCATCACCAAAGTCATTTTCCCATTGATCTTTTCTTGAACATAGCTAATCTTTGTCACGTCAGGGTCTTGAGTGATCGTCGCTTGTGCTTCCGCATCAACACCCAAAACCTGTAGCACACCTACAGATGGGTTCTCTGCCTACTCCAAGGTGTTCACCTTTTCCTTCAATGGAAAATTCTTAGCATAATGCTCTTTTGCACATATCCAACAGGAAAATGGTTTCTTTTCTTTCTGTGTTTTTGGTGGCTTCGCACCGTCTTCGTTGTTCTTGGTTGTCTTTATCTTTTCCTTATCCTTCTTCTTTTTTCCTTATTTCTTCTCACATTGGCCTTCATCACAGCTTGGACTTGTTTTGGCTTCACCCTTTAAGTCCAAGAGCTTGTCTGTTGCGGTGATCATTGCTGCAAGGGTTTGTGATCATTGTTGCAAGGGTTTGCACGTTTTGACGTCACAACTCACTCTGTGCCCAATTATGCAAATTGTTCATGAAGTGGAAAATCATGTCTTCATCCAACATATCTAGTTTGATCTCCAACATCAAACTAGTGAATTCCTTGATGTACATTTGGATCTTTCCAGTATGCCAAAGATCCAACAAATGGTTCCTAGCAACCCAAGCTTGGTTTCTAGGACCAAACTATGCTTGCAAGGCTTCGTTCATCTTTGCCTAGTTTTCGATCTTTTCGGTGATCCTTCAAGATGCCAAGTCTTCAACTCGGTTCCTCCACCAAAGTTTCATAGTTCCTCTCAAGAACATAGTGGCAACATTTACCTTGGACTCATATGGACTTCCATTCATTTGTTCCAAGTACTGCTCCATGTCCCAACAAAAATTGCCTAGCATCTTTGTGTTGTGAGTCCCGTCATACGGTTATGGCTCTTTCATCTTGATTCGCATTTGCAAAATGGATGAACTTGACCCATTATCTGTAACCCATTTAATTAATGTGATGGTATCTTTTTAGTCTTCACCTTTGTCTAGAGAGAAACAAGGGTGTCTCTGCAACCTTAATCTTGTCACGAGTGTCTTCCTGAGTGTTGGTGAACAAGTTCACAACATCTTGGCACTCCTAAACAGTTTCGTTAAATCTCTTCACAATTTCACCAATCTTTGTTTCCAGCTATGTGACCTTCTCACCATGAGTGCACATTGCATCCATCAGTCGATCCATCTTTTTTTCTAAGATAATGATTCGGTCCCTCAATTTGGTTGTTCTGGGATCCTTTTCGGTGTCACTATCATTTGTGTGTGAACCGACCATCTATGCATTCCTAAGAACCTTCATAGTTCGTGAAACATTTCCAAAAGTGCTTCAGACTTCCCCCAAATCTTGTGTTACGAACTTTGCACCAACCTTCAATTTTTGTTGTCGTCGAAACCAAAGTTAACTTCACTATTGTTTGAGTAGAGTGTTCAATGAGCTTGCCAAATTCTGCAAAATCATTGCTCTAATGCCAATTGTCACGGACCTGGCGAGTCTACAGTTGGGCGACAAAAACATCCAACGCCCCTAGTCATCGTGTAGCACCGGAACCGGCGTCTTTTGTTCGACGGAAATACCACACCAAAGTACTTAACCTGGGCTATGCATTCACTTCGTTCTATCATTACTTAAGTTATGAGTGGGTTTCTTAGACTTAGAATTATTCCAACAGTAAAAGAGACCATTCATACAAAGTGAAAACATAAAATGAATGTGGGCAGCCAAATTGGCCTAACACCCCAAAAGCTTATTTATGAACAAAAGTGAAGTGTGCCAAGCCAATACTTGTGCCACACAAGAAATTTTATACAAGAAGAGCTTATGCTCAGTTACACAAAGCCTTGAATGAAAATAAAACAGCTCCCTTCTGCGAACTTCCTCCTTCTGCATCCTTCCTTGTCACCTTGGCTACCAAGACAACCGATCATCTTCTCCCTAGTGCTTCATAACCAAGACACCTGTGGTTTTTCCAAGTTCACCTTTCCTAAGTTCAACTTACCTCATTGCCTTAGCTTAATTGTTTTCTCAATACTTGGTCTCCAAAAAAAATTATGATCCAAATGACTCCTTCACTTGGGTTTTATAGGCGTGTTCCTGACAAACACACCCTTTCATCATGATAGGATGCAACCTTTTTAAGGGGTGCACGTTCGTTGGGTGATTCGGCCGACACACCCAAGCGTTCTCTTCGTAACTTGACTAACTTTCCCATTTTTTGGTTTTTGGTGCCCAAGTCCTCTCCCTTGATCTACGTCTGATGCATGATTTGGTCGGTCCAACTCCCCTTGGCACGACAAGAACCCAAGGCATCTGAGTCATCTGGTTCTTGTCACTCTTCTTCATTTAGTTGGCTTCCCTTAGAGCGCGCTCAGGCACCCAAGGTATGGAGCCTCCACAACCTTCGGTTCAACTTTTGGTTGGTTGGGCGCTCATGTTGTCGGAGCACCCATCGTCCAACTTTCCCATATTCAACCATTCATCATTCGGTGAGGGTGTCTATGGTCAGAATGGTTCCCACCCAACTCGCCACTTCGATATTCATCCTCCATCACAAATTAAGTCATGGAAAGTTGTCTTCGGCATGAAAGTGCCCGAAGATCATGTTGAGGAAAATGTATAGGAAACCTTACTCAAGCATTTTCAAATCTTGTCGGGCTAAGAAAATATAGTTGGGAATGTCACACGGGTTTATAGCCTAAAAGACAATCGCTTAATCCATAGGTATTAAGTACAAGGGACCAAGGTTGGCTTTTATATATTATATATAACAATGAAAAAGTAATAAACTTAAACAAAAGTTACATGAATGTGTACAAAAATTACAAGAATGTGTACATGGAGATAAAAGCAAAAGAGTGAACTAGATCATTAAAACACATGTGTGAAACTAAAACAGTAATCCGATTTTTTATTTATTTCATTCTGAGATACAAAACTTAGTTCTCTTTACAAACCCCTACGAGGGTAGGGACCAAAGTCGTACTTAGAAGCCTTCGACGGGAACCATACAAAAATAATCTGACAACAAAAAGAAAATTGAAGTTAAATATCTGGATCAACTTGCCACAAAATGTTGCCACTTGACTCTGCAAGATATTCTTTATCAGTCATGAAATTCAATTCATAAACAAACAAGAATACATAGACTACCAAAGATAAATCATACACCTTTAAAACAAGCTACTGAAATATGTGATTCAGTTTTTGAATCATGCTACCTTCAATAAGACCATGTTGTCATCAAGAGGGTTAAGTCTTATAGTAAACTCTGAATGAATGAAAGTTGAAAGTATATCACTAGTATAGAGCAAACCTTATGGTTGTAGTTCTCCTTCTATTCTCTCCCTTTGTCTCTTCATCTCATTGAGATTTTATTCCTTCTCAATAAGTTATGGTAGTTCAACTACCTTTCTTTAGATAATTCAAATTAGCTTAACTTAGTTGAGACAAATAATAGTAGTATATATAAATAAGGGTCTAATTAAATAATAATTAAATAGGTGGGACCCCTTGTGACTCCCAATTATTTATTTTAATAATCATCAAACATGAAATATAAAACTCAATCATTTGATTCAAATATCTTCCTTGTAACTCTTGTGCTCATATTTATAATCAAATATTTAAATATTAGCAAAATATAATATGACCATATCCAAAAATATCATTATATCCATGCTGTAAAAAAACATGCATAAATATACGCTTGTTGTCCAAAATATTTTCAAAGTGAAAGGACTGTCTTCAACATAAAAATTAACATTAAACACCATCAAAAACCGTATTTACTATGAGAGGCATTTGGCCTCTTTTCACTATTGTCCCCTTTTGATCTTTTTGTGGCAGCCTTAGGCTGATTGGAACCTTGATGTTGAACTGCATTGACAACATGAGAACAATCATCTTTAAGATGAAGGCGAGAGGACACAAATTTGAAGGACTCTTTAGATGATTTGGAGGCAATGGTCACCCCTTTTCCTTTTTCCTACACAGGCTTGGGAACATTGGTTTTTAATCTCTTACTAGCATCAGATGACTACACGGGTGAGATAACATGATCATCTTGGGCAATTTGATTCTTTGGTGGTGGCGGAGGGGGCGATGGCAAAGAAGCAGTAGGCCAACCGTAGTGATGAACAGTAGGCTGGTGGACAATATCTTGCCAACCATTGTTGGCAGGTGGTTCTGGTTGCATTGATACATGAGAAGGGACTCGGATACTGGAAAAGTTTTGATGTGCTTGGAAGGGAGGTATTTCAGGTTGGGGATGGAGGATCCCATGGTCATCTAGGTTGAAGAACCCAACTTGAAAAAGATGATTCAATTTTTGTGGATCGGCATTGAAATGTATGGAAAACCGAGGTCTTCAATGACCTCTTTGCCAATTTCCTCTGCCTCTATTGCCTCTTCCATTACTGCCTCTGCTAAAGAAGCTCATCCTAAAGCAATATTCCAATATGTCATGAAAACTCTTAACAATCCATGCATAAAAATCTACATAAATAAAATCAAAAGGTTGGCTCTAATATTCACCACAGAAGCACATGCAATACATCCATCAACATTTAGAAACCCAATCAATCAATTTTCCATTTGAATGGGGAGTGGTAGGGTTATTGGGAAGATGAGGGGTTTATAATGTGCGAAAAATGGTAGCATGGATGGGATAAGATAAACAAATATTGTTCAAGCAAATGCAGAAGTAACGGAGAGTGCATCTATATCCAATCCTCAAACACCAGTCATCAACCATCTTTTATATTAATCCCTTTTCTTTCATAAATAATTTTAAATTCATAATAATAGAACATGGAATGTCATAAGTGTATATGGGAAGGTGAGGGGATTATAATGTGTGGAAAATGGTATAATGAAAGGGAACAAAAACGATTATTGTTCTATTATACACCATAATATCCAACCAACACCATCAATAACATAATTGCAAAAACACTTCCCTATTTCATAATTTAAATCCAATACACAACTATCTCCATCTCATTCAATATCAAATTTTAGGTAAGTTCCTGGATTGTAAATTCCACAACTCCCACTTCCCTTTATTTTAATCAACAGAACTTGTAGGGAAAATTTGTTGACAGAGTCATTCCACCCATTAAAACCATCTATACCAAGCGCTCAATGGGGCTGAGAACGCAACAAAAGCCAGCAACCAACCCTAAATAAATGTTGTGTAAACAAACTAGGTTCAAAACCCATGTGAAACTGGTATTATCTTATTTTAACATTATATAGTTTCTAAAATCGACCAAAAACCCCAAAGATGATCAATCCACGAACCAAGATTTAATACGAATGAAAAATCTTCCCACTGTACACTTGTATTTCCTTTATTCGCAGAGTTCATTTTTTTATAATAGATTGTCAGCAAAGATACTCAACACCACTAATATAGACCATACCAAGCACATGATAGAACATCACATAAGTCAACAGGTCTTCAACATATGAGGCATGTGTCATAAATTTCAATGATTTTTGTGTAACAGACTGGGTTCAAAACCTAGTGAACCTAGTGTTATTATTCTAACATCATATAAAAAAAAAAAATCGACAAAACCCATGGATACATGACAAATAAGATGTGAATAGCCAACCTCTCCAATGTTAGATTAGCCATTGATAACAGACATCGAGATCAGATTTTGAAATTGTGACTCATCAATAAGAGAACTGAGGTCTGGGCAAACACGAAGGAGAACACTTCAAGGGTTTTGCAAAAAAGAACATTTTAACCATCTCTTATCACAACAAACCTCTCTATAGACCCCTCATGGAGGCCGCAAGAAAATATGCCCATATGTATACAAATAGTTGATAGGCAGTTCAAAGGAGCTACAAAAACTTTCAAGACTAGGTAATGGCAAACAACCATTCTTTTATATCACAGGGAGAAGAAAACCCTCGAATTTTAATGACCAGAGACAATTGAAACCCGAACAACATTTTCCATAATTATTTACTAACAAGTATAGAAATAGAGCAACCACATATTCTGGACGCAATGTCATTCAAACAAAAAGGAAATTTCGACTATAAAAACCAACTACATCACGTAGATGCCAACAGGGAGGAAGCCCATTTCATACGCAATTTCACAGTCGAGAACCACATACATTCATTTAACTTCAGAAGCAAACACAGTTTGCAAGTAAACCTAAGAGACAACCTCACAATTTTATTTTGAGTGGAGTTATATTTCATGAATGGAGAGGTGACAGCTCTCATACTTGTAAGCAGAATGCCAAAACCCAAATAAGAATGACTATTTTTTCCAAGGCCAAGCAAAGTGGAGGCAGCACCATCCAAAACAATCACCCAAATGTGAACCAAGTGAGGGTGGCGACCTCGAGGTGGGGTTAGAGAGACATGCAATAATTGTACGTTGTATCTTACATTAAACCCATCAACCATAGCCCAGTACAAGTGCACTAACACCTCCAGCGCATAATCCACCATAGTTTCCAAACAAAAAATCAATACAAGTCGGGTATGCCACCTTCCATAAGGTTTTCAAGTTTAATGTGTGTGCTTTAACACTTATAAAAAAGTATAATGTGTGTCCCCCATTTTTTCTAGGGAAGCATTTCCACCCTAGTAAACCTTCACAATAGTGCATGATACTCAACATGAAATCATAAGTGCAACATGCCATAACCATATACAACCCATGTTTGGAGTTCAAATCAACCACTCAAAATATATATGCAACAGAATAAACCAAGATTCTCATTAAATCAACACATTCCCTTTCCTCTTTAAATCCAATTGCCAATAAACTTATCATTCATTTATCTCACATGAAGGCAGTTTCGAACTTTTTTTTTAAATTGTAGAGTCATTTTTGCAAAATAGGGGTGAGCGCATAAAAAGACATGGTATCCTTCATCATCATTCACATACGGGGTCCCACCTATCTAGTATATTATTAATTATATATAAATAATAATGCATTGCAACCTATTTGCAGGCAGGAATCCATGTTGTGCTTTTCGACATCAACAGACCCCAACTCGCCTATAAAGAGGTTGGGTGCCCTCTAGCTCACCAAACTCATTAGCCTAACTCGTGGAAGGAGCACACGCACCCGGTAAAACTCTTGGAGAGTTACAGTAGAGAAATCAAAGCATTGTTATACCTGCCTCCAACAGGTATATAGAAATCGATTTTAAATGTACTTAAAAAAAATCAAACCTCTAAAGTTTTAAGTTTTATAATGTTTAACAAAAAAATAATAATTTTTTTTTTTAAATAAAAAAATAAAATAAAATTTGTAAATTGGTTATTTTTTATTTTTATTGGTGGAAATAGTCGATTTGACTAATTTCCTCAATATGAATGTAACATTTTAGGAAAATAAATTAATAAAAAAAACATTAAAATATTAAAAAAACATTATAATTTCACATTTGTATGTTTGCATACTAATGTTTAATGGCAATGCTTACAATGTTTGGTTGGTTGAATCAGATTCAACTACGTGACGACTTAACGTATTTAATTACCTTGGTACTGTCCTCACCTCGTTCTACGACAGATTCCATAAAACATCTTATTAAATATTTTCCTTTTAATTAATTTTTTTAAATCCTGCAAATTGGCAAGTGGCGTTGATGGAAACATGCATCTTAGATATTCTTGGCCCTTGACCAAGTTTTGAGGAATACTTGGTCATATTTGACCGTTTTTGGTACTCCGACATCCAGTCGGAGAAGGAGTTCATGGCGAAGAGGAGATCACAGGATCTCCACCCCTTTTTAGGGTTTTTTGGGTTTTTTGGGCTTTTTGGGAATATTGTAACGAGAAAGGGATATCGGCCCTTATTTAGGCCTTTTGTATGTATAAATAGAAGGGTAGGCAATGTAAGAAAGGAGAGGCGTGTGTTAGTTATGTGATGTAAAGTGAATGGCTTAGTGCGTAAAGTAGATCTATATGATCAGACGTCTATGTGACTGTAAGATCTCTCTGCCTACTGTAAGTATTGTAAGTGTTGAGTGCACGGGTCAGGGAAGGACTTAGTGCTTGGATCTACCTGGAGAAAGAGGATCTAGCAAGCTGCGCAGATCTCTTGTCCTAGGCAGGGTAGGATCTCGAAGGCTTTGTGTTGTAACTTGGTTTACAAAAGATAATAACAGAAGAAGACTTTCTAGACGTAGCCCCATGGTGGGGGTGAACCATGGTAACTATGTGTATTGTGTTGATGTGTGTGTCTCTCTCTTGCTAAGTGCTTTGATATGTTTAGATAGATCTATTGATGCTTTTTTCTTATGAGATATGAATGCATGCTAGATATGATATATAAGATGCTAAGTGCTTAATCTATTAGGTATAACCTGTTTATTGTTGCTAAGTGCCAGATCTGAGTAATTACTGCGGTGCTCTGTGATTTCTGTGAAGTGAATTAATGAATGTATGTTAAGGAATAACTGATGCTAAGTGCGATGTAAGCAAGATAATCACATATCTGTGTCCCAGCTAAGGTTGTAGACACCTGAGTCTTGCAACCACCCCTGCCTCTACCTCGGGTTAGACTGCATCCCCTTTGCAGGTGTTGTCGAAAGGGCCGATAGCTAGGGTTTTGTTGGTGTTATCTTGAGCATTGAACCCTGGGTCTTCCCCTGTGCCAACAAATGGTTTTGTTGTTGGGACCTAAAACTGTGATTGTTGGGAACTAAAGAAGACAAAGCTTTGTGAAAAATAAGCTCTGTGTGTAGATCTGTTTCCCTAGTGTGCAATGTTTTGTTTGACCTGTGAAGCTTTGTGCCAAGAAAGAGAGGTCATATCTGAAGAAAAGAGCTTAGATCTGAAGAAAAGAAGTCAAATCTGCGAAGAAAAGAGGTCAGATCTGCAAGAAAAAGGTAAGATCTGTAAGCTTTGTTCTTTGATAAAGGTAAGAATAGTTAAAAGTTATAGATCTGGAAGCTTTGTGCTCTATATAAGTAAGATAAGTGGAAATTTTTGTTTCTAAAGCATGGATTTAGGTATGCTTGATAAAAAAATTCCTAGCTTGAAAACTAGGGCATTGTTAGATGAAAGAAAGTTTGATATGAATAATAATAGATATGTTATACCTATGCATAGAAAAAATGTTTGGACTAACAGATGGATGCAGGATCCTCGAAATAATTTGTTGCATGCTAGCTACCATGATCCTGGCACGAACCTCCTGAGAACCCCCCTCTGAAAGGAAACATAGCAATTTAATAACAGATTTGCATATTTTTGAATCAGAACAGAAATTGCATTTACTTCCCTGGCAATTGTCCTGACAATTTGTCCATCTGGTGCAGAAACCATTCCAAGAAGAGCATTTAAGACATGTCTATGTATGGAAAAGAAAGTAGAAAGGTTTTGTTGCAGTGCGAGCAAGTTTTGAATTATTGGTTCTAGTTCTAGACAGGAACCGTTCCCATCCACAAGAAATTGAATGCCATCATCACCATTTCATTCATTTTATTCTCTATTTGTTTCAATACAGATTCTGCCTTGTCAAGAACTCTGGCCTGGTTAATTGTCATTGACAACAATCCCACCTATTAACCATGGCAACACTGCATATTTTCACAAGAAGAAAATCCCTTTTTGAACCAATGTAAACAATCACC
>ML790231.1:584300-629339 GCA_009831015.1 Picea engelmannii
CAACTTCAACAGCACCACTTGGTAACTTTGCCCAGAGATAAATTACTCCTTGTCTGCCCTTTACCGTATTTGCACCAAGAGGTGACAGTGCATCCACATTATAGTTGAATTCTTCGCTCATTTGTGGTTTTGGAAGCACTTCAAGGTTTCTGTATGCAATGGAACATATATGTGTAATAGAACATGAATAGCATAGAAAGAATGCCCTTTGTTAAACAAAAGTCTTCAGGAGAGTAATTAATATCTTCAAGAAACAGCAAGAAAATGTTATAAATCCGGAGCCCAACAGTACTCTGGATGAGGAAACATCGATAAACATCATGACTGAAAGCACTTGGGAAACCCTAGAAAGACCTACTCCGGTTCCTTCACTAGGAGGAGTAAGCTTGTTTAAAGGAAAATTGGTAACCTTATGTGGACGGATTCCCAGATAGCCATGACTACCCATGGCACCTCAATAGAAGAAGATTTTGAGATTGTTAAGTTCGTGGAAAGTAGTGCTTCGTTTCTAGTTTTGTTAGGTAAAACTTGGATTGCAAAAGATCAAAGTCGAAAGCAAGAAGAGGCTGACTTAAAACAAAAGAAGCAAGAGTTAAAGGCTTTCGTGGCCAGAAGAATAGTGCATTTAATCAAAGAATGGGAGGATAGCACGAAGCTATTTAGGTATCAAGACTTGAATGTCAGAGATGAACGAGTACAAGAACAAGAAAGTAGGGCACCTACCCCAGAGCTAATGAAGGAAGAAACACCGATCCTGAACCCTACCCCACAACACGAAGTTACCATGCCTAAAGAAGAAAAGAGTCAAAATGGAAAAAGGATGACTAAGACGAAGCTCGCTGGCAAGAAGTCGAGGAAACTCATGAAGAAGAAAGCGAAGTTGGAAAAATTACAGAATGTGCCAGAAGGAACCCCGCGGAAGGAAAACATGCAGAATTTGAACTTCACCAAGATATCAGAACAGCGACACCCAGTACTTCATCGTGGCAAAGCAATATAGCCGTTGACCGATATACCTGTTCAACTTCCGCCCCGAACGGGCAGAAAAGCATTAAAATACCACCATCAGACCGTTGTACCTCACCTAAACGAATAGATCAACGGTCATGGAAGCTTCCTATCCATTGCAAGCAGTCTGTTGCAGAGTTACTTACTTATTTCGTCGCGCCATGCCCGGAAGACACTTTTGTCAATTGAGAACTTGAGCTTATAGAATACCCGCGTTATGAAATAGTGATTACTCCATCTTTATTCTCTATCTGATTACGATACCAACAGTCCATTGACAACCCGAGACAGTGATCCTGAGATTACATCTCCGACGAGCTTAGCACAGCAGAAGAATCGGTGAAAGAAGTACTTGCTAGTTTAAGGACAGAAAGAGTCATGTCAGAAAGAGGAATGTCCATCAGAGTCCAAGGCTCGTTGTCGAGAGGTGTGGCAGCCTCCCCATCAACTTCTCGAGCTGGAACATCTTGAGTCAGCGCAGAGTCGAGAACTAAGCATAGAGACGACGCATCCAACGCGAAGTTAGTGCCAACCATCCTACCAGCTTGCATTCCCCCTCTAAGTGGTGAGATTAATAGGGACAGTGTCCCTAGAGACTTTGAATACACCCTAGTCATTGCATATCTACCGAAAGGAGTTCGCACCTACCGCACAGATCAAGACAAGGTTACAGCATTGAAGTTTTGCGACTTCAACATGGGATACCGTAAACCCTACAGCATGCTTGCACCATCTAAGTACTTAATGAGGAATAAGGGTCAGAATTTGAAGATCATCCCTTATTAATGGACGATGAACCTTGCGTAGTCTACTCTGCTCGACGTTATGAAAATACCGCACTTTGGAAGACATCAGGAGATGACTGCTTGTGTGAAATTGATGCTAGCAAGTTACCACAGAGGATACCTATGGTTAAATTGTCACATAACTATTGATCCGAAGTTGATCAATAGGATTACCGGGCTTAGCATGCAGGGCCCTGATCCCCATGAGTACTACCCTGGAAAGACCGCAAACCACGTTCTTTCACAAAAGATTAAAGAGGCTTATGGAAATGTTGAAAAAGGCGCGCGAGGTTATAAGGTAGCCTCTATCGAGAGTGGCGTAGTGTGCCTCACATGTCATCTAATAGCAAGGAGGTTGGTACGTAAGAATAGACCTACACAAGTATCAGGCTTCGTAGTGGACCTCGCAGGAAAATGCGCAGAGGGACTACAAATTAATTGGGAAAAATACTTGGTCAATTAGCTAGAAATTGACTGTAGAGAAGCCCAGGACCAAGGGCATGAATTCCACTTTAGTTGGTTGTTAATATTGATTGCCTTTGTTGCATGGGATCTACTGAAAGGTGCAACCTTCCCAGACCTCGACCCATTTGAACCATTAGCTGCGAAGTTCAGTACCTTATGGTACTCGACGGACATGAGCAAGCAATGGCAATCAAATACCATTTTTCACATATACTATAACCAATTGAAAGCAGCCATAGGGGGTGAACCTCACATAACCCCGAACACTTTACAAAGGTTCCAACCTCTTATAAGGTTCAGCGCGGACCACCACTTTATATACCTAACTCCACACGTTGATGAACACCAAGAACAACTTCAGTCCTATTATAGGCTGACCGAAGAAGACCTAGAAGAAATCACCAAGGAATGATCGGTGGACCTCCTTGTTCCAGCAGATCCATCGTACATTTTAGACATTGACAGCCCAGAAGTTGCGCAGGACACACCTGGGCCTAGTAAGATGAAGAAGAGAAAGAAGACAAAGGAAACAAAGAATCTTGAAGAGGTTCAGGATGTATATAGCTACTCTGTAAAGATAGCTTCCATCACACCCGATCAAGAAGGTAATAACAAAGACCTTGAGGAAGTCAAACAACAACCAGAGGACGAAGTCAAAGTTCCAAAGAAGAGAAAAGGGTCACCTTCGAAGTCTTCCTCTAAGAAGAAATCAAAAGTGACCGTGACCAAGATGAAGACCACGCTCACCCCCGATGACTTCAGCTTTCTCCTCGCAACTTTGAATGAAGCCATAGAAGAAATTATAGAAAAGAATGAGGCCAGGCAACAAACAATGTACAACAGAATTGAATTCGATCTCCAAGGAGTATAATGAGCACTTCAGTCTAACCACGCAGTCTCCACTACGCGCATGCCAGAAGGAACAACAGAAGCAAGAGATGAATCAGTTCAACTCTGCAGGATTGTCGACATAGTTGAAGTATGCCTTTGGAAAGCAGAAGAAGTAATAGCGCAGGCCACCCAGGACCTAAAGAAAGAACAGGAGGAAATCATAGAGCAGCATCGAGCTGCACAGTAAGAGAAGGAGGCCATCCAAGAAAAATTTGATAAAGGCAGACCAAAAATCCAAAAGGAGGAGGAGCAGCTTCTCGCGAAGCAAATTGGGATCAAAGAAGCTGTAAACAGAGCATTTATCTCTGTGACCGGCTTCAAAGAAAAGGTCAAAGAACCCTTATACCGTCAAGTGATGAAGCTTGTTGAAGTTATTCAGCAACTGCAGCAAAGAGTCGTGGACTTAGAGCTTTAGATCATCCCAAGTACCCCGCAAGAAGAGCACAACTAGCGAGAAATAACTGCCTGGGGTACAGTAGAAAGGATTAAAGAACTCACTGAAGAATGCAAACAACTAAGTACCAGAAGTGCGCAGATACATGAGAACCTGATCGAGAACCCGAAATTGCATAAAATGGAGTCGCAACTCTAGGAGGCGAAGCAGCATGCAGATATACTTTAGATGTAGTTGAAGGCCCTATCAACATAGAGAAAATGAAGTGATCCCATGAGCAACGCGTCGCATAGCAGCAGATCCACATGATCCAGAACAAGGTCATGGAAGTGACGCAACAACTTCAACCTTTGCAGGATAAGGCATGTCAACTATTTTTAGAGATTGAGAACCAAGGGGCAGAGCTACAACAGGTCGTGATTATAGTAGAGCAGTGCCTAGAAGGACCAGTCAATAACGCACTCATCCAGGAGTTCGTCGAGAAGGAGGAAATCGCAAAGCAACACGTCGAAGTAGCTCGAGCCAAACTGGAGGTGCTTGAAGTAGAATTGGCCAGACCTCAGTGACTCGAAATGAGTCGCAAGTGAGTGTTGGGGGCCTGTTGGCCCTTGACCAAGTTTTGAGGAATACTTGGTCATATTTGACCGTTTTTGGTACTCCGACATCCAGTGGGAGAAGGAGCGCATGGTGAAGAGGAGATCACGGGATCTCCGCCCCTTTTTAGGGCTTTTTGGGATTTTTGGGAATATTGTAATAGGAAAGGGATATCGACCCTTATTTAGGCCTTTTGTATGTATATATAGAAGGGTAGGCAATGTAAGAAATGAGACGTGTGTGTCAACTATGTGATGTAAAGTGAATGGCTTAGTGCATAAAGTAGATCTATGTGATCAGATGTCTGTTTGACTGTAAGAGCTATGTTCCTACTGTAAGTATTGTAAGTGTTGAGTGCATGGGTTAGGGAAGGACTTAGTGCTTGGATCTACCCAGGGAAAGAGGATCTAGGGAGCTATGCATATCTCTTGTCCTAGGCGGGGTAGAATCTTGAAGGATTTGTGTTGTAACTTGGTTTACAGAAGATAATAATAGAAGAAGACTTTGTGGACGTAGCCCTAGGGTGGGGGTGAACCATGGTAACTCTGTGTATTGTGCTGATGTGTTTGTCTCTCTCTTGTTAAGTGCTTTGATATGTTTAGATAGATCTATTTATGCTTTGTGCTTATGAGATATGAATGCATTCTAGATATGATATATAATATGCTAAGTGCTTAGTCTATTAGGTATAACCTGTTTATCGTTGCTAAGTGCTAGATATGAGTAATTACTGCAGTGCTATGTGCTTTCTGGGAAGTGAATTAATGAATGTATGTTAAGGAATAACTGATGCTAAGTGCGTTGTAAGAAATATAATCACAGATCTGTGTCTCATCTAAGGTTGCAGACACCTAAGTCTTGCAACCACCCCTGCCTCTACCTCGGGTGAGACTGCATCTGCTTCACAGGTGTTGTCGAAAGGGTCGGTAGCTAGGGTTTTGTTGGTGCGCTCTTGAGCATTGAACCCTGGGTCTACCCCTGTGCCAATAGATATAATACACTTGATAAACATTAGGGTTTGAATAACGCTTT
The DNA here is from genome assembly GCA_009831015.1 of Picea engelmannii. Classification (NCBI taxonomy): domain Eukaryota; kingdom Viridiplantae; phylum Streptophyta; class Pinopsida; order Pinales; family Pinaceae; genus Picea; species Picea engelmannii. The sequence continues at coordinate 589,470 of ML790231.1, forward strand.
TTTCATCCTTTTGTCTTAGAAATAAAATGGTTGTGTGAAAAAAATGGGATTTTTTTGCGCATTTTCTAAAATTAGAAGTATTGTTGGGAAACATGTCCTTCCTTATTAAGTACGTCATTTACATTTTTTGTATGTTTTCTATTAGGTCCTTATACTGGTTATTTCAAGGTCACATGTTTGATCCAGGTCCCCTGCACATTCAAGGTCTCATAGATAAGAAACCACTGGTGATTATCTTTTTTCACACAAAAGAGAACTCTCTCTATATTTTTAGGGGTATTTTGTTTATAATGTCAATGTTAACAGAGTTGAGATCTTTTTTTTTCAAGGCAAAAATGAAGCTCTGTGTTTTCTACACTTAAATTTTGAAATGCCACTTCTTAAGCAATATTCATAAGAGGTTTATACCTTTTGCTTTGAACTCTTGATCTTTTCCCCTGTATCTTCCATGCCCCCACACCAATGACAACACTAATATTCATTTGAATATTTTGTGTTGTGCTAAGTGGATCTATTTGTTTCTCTTTCTCAAAATTATCAATTTACTATCAGTTTCATGTTCAAGTAGTTACAATAATACTTGGTATATTTTTTATATTTTCTCACTAATTCTCAAAGTATGCATATTCTTTTTAGAAAGCTTAATTGTTTTCTAAAGGTAAATGAAACTTTTTAATGATGCAATGGGGTTTTGGCATCTGAAAAATTTAGGTGTTGGTTTCCTTGTTAGCTTGGAAGTATTTCCATCACTACGTTACATGTGTTGGAAAGATTATCAGTTTCATTTCTCAACTTGTATGTTTTTTGAGTATCTAAGGAATATAAGTTGTTGATTTTACTACAAAATTGACATAACTAGATACTTTTGAAATGCATTGAGTCAATCATTATATTCATTCGTCAATGGAAAGATCTCTATAACCCAATCTTATATATATCTAGTCTCGCTTCTATTGGCCACATCCTTGTTTTTAAGAACGACTTCATTTTATTTTTATTTCTTAAATGAATATGATGAAAAAAATGTTATTGATAGCAGGACCAAAAATCACTTAGACTCTATGGTTAGTTTGATGGTCTAGAAATTCAAATAGACCTTGCATCATGTTCTCAAAACCTAGAAGTGTCCTCTTGATACAACATCAATTGAACCTTAATTATTGAGTTTATTCTTCATCATCTGAGTTTCTTGGTGTACGAATATAAGGCATAAATTGTTTCTAAGAAACTGTTTGATACATTGGATATATGGTATTTTTTTCATTAAATCCGGTTAATGGCCTTTCTTATATTGATGCTAGTGGTCTTTGGATAAGATACATTGATACCATAGTTACCAAATTCACCCGAATTGGCCCAAAAAAATTGAATATTCGGGGATTCGGTTTGGTTCGCGGATTGATACGAAATTTAAATTTGATACGAGATTATTCAGTTGACCATGGCTTCCATCCCCATTTCCAACCCTCCTCTTCAAACAATTCGATGTATCTTGATGCCCATTTAGTTGCACATGGGTTTAAAATTGTCTTTGTACATTGTGGGAGAATAGTCTTCATGGTTCCTTCATGGTTGCTAGCTCTTTTTTTTCATTAAAAATACACATAAAATAAATAAAATATGAGAGCAAAACCCCCCCAAAAAGAGGGAAAACAACTAAATACATAAATTAAAATAAAGATTGTTTGTTTCCCTTCCACTTCAATGTCAAATTGAAGAATGCTTGTTTCCCTTCCCCTTCAATGTCAAATCAATTATATTCCAAGAGACATGGGAAATGAATAATTATGCTCAGCACTTGGCTTGGGTTGGTGTAAGCTCATGAAAGGTTTCTCAAGCCCTTCATGTTTGAAAGTGTTTCCTTTATACATAACAAATTGTCATTCTTGTGTAAAATTATGCCCTTTCATGTAAAACTATGTCATTTGTTGTAGTATATAATTCCATTTTGATAGGTTAAAAACAAAAGTCAACAATAGATCTAAAATAAAATTCTATAGATCTAATGCACAAGTATATAGATTTGATATTATCATGAATAGATCTGAAGCATAATTATATAGATCTCTAACCCACATGATTATATCTAAAGTTAAAATATCTAGATCTAAAATACACAAAAATAGATCTAAGATAACTAATAAAAAAATGACAATGAAAGAACAATAGAACACCAAATATTTTACATGGAAAACCCGGCAGGGAAAAACCATGGGGAAAGGATCATCCTTTATTTCTTATTAGCAAATAAACACATCAGGCTTCATCTCTGCTCCTTTTGTTTCATCTCTACATTTTCTTCTTGATCCACTCATGCTTGTACATTTTATGTGAGAGAAATAATACATATATATGCTCTCATAGAAGAAATAGAATAATGGAGAACTCTCTAAAAGAGTACATTCTGAAAGTTTTAAGAATTCGAAAAATACAATTGTTTTATTATTTTATTATTTGGTCTCACATAAAAAAATCTCCCACTTGAGACCAAATTGAAGTATGGGTGAATATTGTTGCTTTAATTTCTATCTCCTTGCTACTAATCCAATCCCAAAATATCTTCATCATGTTTGCATCAAACCAACCAAGGTTCTACAAAGCTCTTGCTTATCCCTTGGAAAAATATTTGTTAGCATATCAGTTGGATTGTCTTCTCTCTGTATTTTCTCCAATTGTAGTATCCCATCATCTAGCACTTGGCGATTCCAATGATATCTAGCATCGATGTGATTTTTCTTATAATGGAAGGCGATATTTTTGGCAAGTTGGATTGCACTTTGGCTATCACAATTCAGTATGTACTTTTCTTGTTTCACACCTAGTTCCTTTAAGAACGTCCTCATCCAAAGAATATCCTTACATGCATTACTTGCTACAATATACTCAACCTCTGTGGTAGAAAGAGCCACCACCTTTTGTAATCTAAATACCCATGAGACTATATCTCTTGCAAAAGTATAGATGTAGCATGTTGTGGATTTTCTAGAATCCATGTCACCTTCCATATCAACATCTATAAATCCTTCCAACAAGGTATCAGTACCTCGAAAGCACAAACAATAATCAATTGATCCCCTGATATATCTTCAAATCCATTTAACTACATTCTAATGTTCCTTTCTTGGGTTTGCAAGAAACCTACTTACAACTCTCATTGAATATGAAATGTTAGGGTGAGTGCATACCATCTCATACATTAGGCTTCCTACTGCTGAAACATATAGAATTTTGGACATTTCTTCTTTCCATCAATACTCATGGGGCATTGATTAAATGTTAATTTAATATGAGAAGCAAGTGGTGTACTTACAGGTTTTGCATTAGCCATATTAATTTTTTCCAATAATTTTCCAAGGTATTGTTGTTGTGACAACCATAGTTTCCTTCTTTTCCTGTCACGTATAATTTACATCCCCAAAATTTGTCTTGTTGGTCATAAATTCTTCATTGCAAAGTTCTTGTTTAATGTTTATTTTAACCTGGTAATCATCAACTTATCTTTTCCATAATCAACATGTCATCAACATATAATAATAAGACAATAAAGTTATCATTTTCATCTATGTTAATATACACACGGTGATATGCATTTAGCCTTTTAAAACCATGATCAAGCATAAAAGAGTCAAATTTTGTATACCATTGATGAGAGGTTTGTTTCAGCCCATATAGACTCTTCTTCAACATGCAGACCAAATTTTCTTTACCTTTTTCAATAAATCCATCTGGCTACTCCATATATATATATATATATATATATATATATATATATATATATATATATATAGGTTGTCTTGACATCTAATTGTTCCAATTCTAAATCTAGAGCAATGACAAGAACGTGTACTACTCGTATTGATGACATTTGATAATTGGGGAGAAATTTTTTGTAAAATCAATACCTTGTTCTTGCTCGAATTGTTTCACCACTAGCCTTTCTTTAAATATTTGTTGATTGTCTCCATGTCTTATTCTATACACCCACTTGTTATTTAAAACCTTTCTCCCTTTTGGCCTTCCAACCAATCCCATTTCTTATTATCATGTAGGGATTTTAGCTCTTCTTGCATGGCCTTTTTCCATTTGATGCCATTTTCTCCTTCACATGCTTCCTAAAAACAAGAAGGCTCACCTTCATGAGTGAATAAAATATATTGTGAGGGAGGATACATTTATGAAGGCCTATGTGGCCTTGTAGACCTGCAAATTGATAAATTTTGTGGTGAGATTTCTCTTAGTGGTAGTCAATTTTGTTGTTCTTCATGTTCTTCTTGTTGTAGTTTCTCATTTTCATTGTGTTGCAATGGATTCTCATTAATGTCTTCTTGTAATGGTGGATGATTCTCTTGTTTCCCTTGAATTTCAATAATTTTTGTGTCTCCACAAGATCCAGGTGGATATTGGTGGCCACACACGTATTCCAACTAGCTCCTCTTGATAGTTTTTAGTTCAACTCGTTCTTATGTACTTCTTTGTAATTGTGGGTTCTACAATTATGGGGTTGTCTGAAGCCCTACACATATTCTAGGTGGATATTGGTGGCCTCCCACCTAATCCAACTGGTTTATTTTGTATGTTTTCATGTTAGCACATCTTTCTCTACTTCCATGGCCATTTTGGGGCCCTAAACAGTGTTTTTTTGGCTCGCCTCAGTAAAATTGTAGACGGATTCAGAATTTGAAGGCGTAATGTATAATTATCTAAAAGACCTTTCCAATAGGCTATCATGTGCCTAAAATGGAGTTCGTATGCAAAAGTTACAGCACCGAGAAGTTGAGGTACCAACTTACCCACAGGGGCCCACATAACTTTTGGTGTTTCATCTCCTAGGGTTAGGTTTTTGGATGTCTAGGGTTTTGGCATTCATGAGTAATGTTAAAAAGGCCTATGGAGCCTTATTCTAATCATTTTTTTCAGATGGATGCGCGTAGCAGCCACATATCTTCTCAGAGATAGCTACCACCATTCGAGCAAGTTGTTTTCAGTTATGTAGTTTTACAGTTTCAGTCTTTTTCATTTATTCAATAGAAGGTATTGTTCATTGGATATCTATGTTGCTCTCCATATCTCTATGTTTATTGTATTCAATTTGTTAATCAATTTGTTCCACTCATAAATCCATATCAATGGTATCAGAGTGGTCCACTCTTCATTTATTTTTCTTCGTGCATGTCCCCGACAAGATATGGGTACAAGAAGTTGGGACTCGAACCAGTCGATCCTTTACAAGATAGGTCACGTTGAACCCGACAAAAACCCATGGGGGACAAAAAGAAAGATGATGGAGAAGGATATCCTTTTAAAATGTTTCTCGACGAAGCCCTTGCATGACAAAGGAATGAAATGATGGACAACTTCACACAGATCCTTCGGCGGTTTCCCACAGGAGAAGCATCTTCATCAAGTGGAAATGAAACCCCCTTCAAGGTACACGTAAATTTTGATATTCCATTATTTGAAGGATTCATAGATGCAGATGTCGTAGATAAATGGATGAATCTGCTCGAAGGATATTTTTCGGTTCACAATTTTTCCGATAGGGGAAATATTACTTTTTCACTCCTCAAGGCCATCCCCCATGTTAAGCATTGGTGGGATACTTACTCTGATTAAAGGGCCATAATAGAATCTGCAATATTTGTGGTCACCCCCAGATGGGATTCCTTTCGGGATTCCATTAAATAACAGTACTACCATGTTGGAAGCTACGAGGGCTAGTACACCAAATGGACCACCCTGCATCAGGAAAGGACCAAGCAGTACCAAATTTCACCAATATTTTCCATACCCTATGCACCAAATTAGGTATCAAAGACTCTAAGCGGCATCTGGTGCTCAAATAACGCATTTGTTTTCATAGATACATTCAAACAGAAATGGATTTTATGGACATCGCCTCATTAGGTACGACTTATAGATATGTTGTCAAGATTGAGCAGAAATTTAAGCAGAAGAGCCGAGAGTTTGGATCTGCAAAATCCTCCCACCCAAAGCATGGAAAAGGCGGCCCCAACCCCCACAACAAGGGACAAAGAAAATATGGACACTCTCGGGACAACCAGTCCAAGCCACAACATAAGAAGGGTAATGAGAATTTGAAGGACACAGGAAAATGGTATGAATACCATAAAATCCCTTGGCACAACACCGAACAATTTCACTCCAAGCATTCACTCGTGGTCGAGCTAAAAGATTCTGAGTCAGAGGTTGATTTTGACTCTGTATCAAATCTAGAAGGAGGGAAGCATATTATCGATGTTGAACCCAGTGTCGCTATCTCTACCACCAAAGTCCATCCAAGAGAACTAGAATAACCATAGGAAGGAGAACACCTTTTTCACTCATAGATGTGGGTAAAGGGGGCTTTGATTCATTTCATTGTTGAAAGTGGCAGTCAGAAGAAATTGATCTCAAAAAATTTCTTCAAGCAGTTGGACCTATCGATGACACTGCACGCACAACCCTACACCATCGGCTGGCTTTGCCAAGGAGGGGATATTTGTGTCAGCCAATAATGTTGTCTGCCCTTAGATGGCATCAAGCCTTTCAAAGATGAGGTATTGTTAGATATTTCTCCCCTTGAAGTTTGTGATGTTTTAGGACAACCATATTTGTGGAAGTGACATGTTGTGTATGAGTCTAGACCTCGTAGTGTTATTATTACTTTGGTTATACAATTGTACAATATACCAAAGGTAGCACCACATACCACTATTTCTTTAATATCTTCTAAGTAGTGCAGTAAGGTCATTTCATAGGCCATAAAGTTCATCTTCTTTTTTATCCATGCTCACAATAAGCAGAAGGTCATCACCACATTCGTGCCCTCTAAACAGAGCCTCTCTTTGCAACAGAAGAAAGTGGACGGGATCGTGGAAGAGTATAGAGACATATTTACATCACCCACCAGGGTACTGACACACTGCCAAGTCAAGCATCCAATTGATCTAACCCTTGGTAAACCTCTTCCTAATGGACCGGTCTATCATCACTCGCTAATGGAAAATAAAGAAATCAAGCGTTAGATCCAAGAGTTGCTTCAAAAGGGGCACATCAGACTAGCTCCTCCCCTTGCAGAAGCCTGATTGTACTAGTGTAGAAGAAAGACAAGACCTGGCAGATTTGCATTGATTACAGAGCATTAAAAAAAATCACAGTCAGGAAATGGTACCCAATTCCCAGAATTGATGACCTTCTTGACCAACTCAAGGGAGCTAAGTTCTTCAGCAAGATTGACCTTAAGTTTTTCTACCACTAGGTTCCCATCGAACCAACTGATGTATGGAAGACAACTTTCAAATCTAAAGAAGGTCTCTTCGAATGGATGGTCATGCCCTTTGGCTTAACCAATGCACCAACCACTTTCATGAGGTTGATGGATGATGTATTGAGACCCTTCACCAACTCTTTTGTGGTGGTATATTTGGATTACATCCACATCTTCAACAGAACATGGAAGGAGCCCATGCAACATATTCAGGAGGTTTTGAGAAATCTGCAGCAGCACAAGCTATATGCCAACTTGGAAAAATGATCCTTTGGTGTGAACAAGGTCCAATACTTGAGCTACATTATTGTTGAGCATGGGGTACATTTTGATCCATATAAGATCCAATTCATCCATGACTGGCCAACCCCGACCACACTAATCGAGCTTTGGAGCTTCTTGGGACTGGCCAATTTCTATTGACGGTTCATGTTGGTATCCTCCCATATTGTGTTGGCCCTCATCCAAGTGACCAAGGGAGGTGGCAGGGAAAAGTTTGCGTGGGGGAAGGAACAACAACAAGCATTTTTTGATCTGAAGCATCGCTTATGCTCATCTCTAGTACTCTCCTTACCCAATCTACAGAAACTGTTTGAGATTGATACTGATGCATCTGGCTATGTTGTAGGTGCAGTTCTCACTCGGCATGGTCATCTGGTAGCCTACCATAGTGAGACACTCTCAGATATTGTTCGAAAATACCCCACATATGATAAGGAAATGTATTCCATTGTAGAAGCCTATCATCAATGGAAACATTACATTTTGGGAAAGGATACAATCATCCACACGGATCACAAGCCTCTGCAGTTCATACAGACACAGGGAAAATTGCATAACGACCGCCATCAGAAGTGGTCCACCTACTTGCAATAGTTCCATATAAACATTAAGTACAATACATGGAGCACAAATTGTATCGTTGACTGCCTCATTCAACCTCCTGTGGTTTCACTCACCATCGTACTCCATTCATATGGACATGAGGCATCTGAGTGGGCCCAACTTTATCAACAAGATCCAAACTTCGCCCCCACCTATCAGCTCTTGGGTAAAGGAAAAAATGTCATTGATTTTCACATTCAAGATGGATTTTTATGCCATCTAGGCCATCTTTGTGTTCCTACAAGTGAGCGTGCAAATCTAATTTGGGAGGCTCACTACAATCGGATGGTGGGACATTTTGGCGTGGAGAAAATTGTGGCAGTTCTAGAGAAACATTTGTATTGGCCAAAAGTTCAACAGGATGTCAGCAATTATATCAAATCTTGCACTACCTATGTCATTACCAAGCCAACCATCAATAAGAAATTTCTATATACCCCTCTTCCTACTCCCAAGAAACCTTGGGAATCCATCTCGATGGATTACATGTATGGCCTTCCATCCACCAAGAAAGGCAATGATTGTGTATTTTTGGTAGTTGATTGATTTTTGAAGATGGCCATCCTCACATCCTGCAACAAGAACATCGCAATGGTAGATACTTCCAAGCTCTTCTTCAAACGAGTGTGGGTCTATTTTGGGATACCACATATCATCATCTCTGAATGGGATAGCAGGTTCCTCGACACATTTTGGTCGATTCTCTAGTCATTGTTGGACACCAACCAAACTAAATACACTTCTTTCCACCCCTAAACTGACGACCAAACAGAAGTCATCAATCAGATGATTGTGCACATCATGTTCATGTACAACTCTAAGCATCCACGTACATGGGATGAGAGTCTCCCCTATGTTCAACATAGTTACAACTGGGCTCTCTATAGCTCCACCATCCATAGCCCATTTCAGGTGGGGCTGGGATTCCAACCCTTGGGTCCCATTGATGTTTCACTACCTCTTGCAACTACACAAGAATATTCCCATGCTTATTCTGAGACCGACAAAGCCACCAGATTCAATGAGTGGATTCATCACATCCACCAACAGGTCCATGAGATTTTTCAAAATGCCAATGCTAAGTACAATCAGTGCCATGATCAACATGGGGTACCACACCAATTTCACGTGGGTGACAAGGTATGGTTACATTTGTAGAAAGAGCGCTCTACACGGCCCCATCGAAATCTCCACCCACTTTTCTATGGGCCTTACACTATCACCAAGGCTTTGGGTAGCAATTATTTTGAGCTCAAAACTCCACCCTTCCTTGGCTTTCACCCTATGTTCAATGTGGAACTACTTCGGCCATATTTTCCACCATTATTGGACACCTTAGAGATCGTAGAACAAATGACACCAATAGAGATCAACCCTGACTACATGGAACATGCATCCACTGATTAGATATTTGACACATAGGTTAAGGGCACTCACCAGCAGAGGATCCAACTTTATCGAGTTGTCAAGGTAGGACAACTCTTACACCAAAGCAAGTGGCTCACTCGGGGCCAAATTCAACAGAAGTTTCCTCACCTTATGGGGTAAATAAATGCAATGGATATCGGTGCATCCTAAGGGAGGAGGACTGATCTAGGTGGATATTGGTGGCCACCCACTTATTCCAACTAGCTCCTCTTGACAGTTTTTAGTTCAACACCTTCTTCTATACTTCTTTGTAATTGTGGGTTCTCCACTTCCAGGGATGTCTGAAGGCCTACACATCTTCCAGGTGGATATTGGTGGCCTCCCACCTAATCCAACTATATTATTTTGTATGTTTTCATGTCATCACATCTTTATGTACTTCCAAGGTCGTTTTGGGGCCCTAAACAGTGTTTTTTTGGCTCGCCACAATCAAATTGGAGATAGTTTCCGAGTTTGATGACATAATGCGTATTTCCCTAAAAGACCTTTCAAACGGGCTATCACGCACCTAAAACAGAGGTCCTATGCAAAAGTTAAGACCCCAGGAAGTTGAGGTACCAACTTACCCATAGGGGCCCACATAAATTTTGGTGTTTCATCTCCTAGGGTTAGGTTTTTGGATGTCTAGGGTTTTATAATTCATGAGTAATGTTAAAAAGGCCTCTGGAGCCTCATTTTAATCATTACACTCAGAAGGATGCACGTAGCAGCCACATCTTTTCTCAGAGATAGCTACCACCATTCAAGCAAGTTGTTTTCAATTCTGCAGTTTTACAGTTTCGACCTATTTGATTTATTCAATAGAAGATATTTGTCACTAGATATTTGTGTTGCTCTCCATATCACTGTGTTTATTGTATTTAGTCTGTTAATCTGTTCGTTTCGCTCATAAATACAGATCACCACACCTTTGCCAATGATTTTAAATATTTGGTCTTCATTAAAAATGACATCCATACTTCTAATAACTCTCCTTTTTAGAGGATCCCACAATAGGTAACCTGACTCATTATCAGCATATCCTAAGAAAATGTGTTCCAATGAATTTTCATCCAACTTGGATCTTTGTTCTTTAGGAATATTCCCATATGCTTCACAAACAAAAATTTTCAAATGAAACATAAATCCTTACCGGTCAATGCCTTTTCAGAAATTTCACCATCTAATGAAGTTGTGGAAGAGCAATTTATTAAGTAGCAAGTTGTACGAATATCCTCTTCCCAAAAATGTTTAGGAAAACTAGAATTTGAAAGCATGTTTCTCACCTTTTCCATTATTGTCTGATGCATTCTCTCAGTTGTTCCATTTTGTTGCAGGGTGCAATGAACTAATTTTTCATGCTTTATGCCATGTTTACTACAATATTCTTCAAAGGCCTTAGAAAAATACTCCCCACTATTATCATTTCTAATATATCTCAATAATTTGTTAGTATCCCTTTCAGCAACCATATGAAATTTCTAAAAAAATGTCTAAAACTTTATCATTGCCCTTAATAGGGAAATCCTACACCATTTTTTATGCATCATCAATAAATGTAACAAAATAAGCAGTTCCTCCCAGTGATTTTATATTAATCGGGACACAAACATCAGAATGCACCATATATAATATTTATGTATCCCTCTTAAAATTATTCCTCATAAATTATACCCATTTTTGTCTACACATGATACAATGTTCAAAAAGTTTAATATATGTACCTTTTAACCCAGGAAAAAAGGTTTTACTCAACAAGGATTTTCAGACCTCTTTCTATCATGTGCCCAAGTCTTATGTGCCATAGATCTGTTGTAGGCTCCTCCTTTGCAATAGCAACAATGTCTGATTTATGCAATTTTGATTTTAATGTGTAAAGAGTGCCTATTTTCTGCCCCTTTGAAACAACTAGCGATCCTTTTACAATTTTCCAGCCTCCCTTGGTAAGAACTATATGGAATCCTTCATCATCTAGCTTCCCGATTGAAACCAAATTCATTATCAACTCTAGTACATGCATGGCATGTTTAAGCGATAAACTACAACCATCTTCTGTCTTTATTAGAACATCTCCCACTCCTTCAATATTACAAAAATTGTTTTACCCAAGCGAACCTTACCCATATTACATTATCTATAAGAAATAAAATTTCCTTTGCTTAGGGTAGCATGGTAGGAGGCTCCATAATCTATTATCCAATCACTATCATGAGTAGAAGTATAAAGGCATGCATCTTCATAAGAAAAAGTAATTAATACCTCACCATTTCTTGCAATAACAGTAGTTTCTTCAGTATTATTGTTGTAGTTGGTTGTCTTTTTCTCATTTTGCTCATTTTTAAGTTTCCAACAATTTCTTTTGACATGGCCAAGTTTTCCACAATGATAGCAAGTTAGTCTTCCATGCCTAGACTTTGACCTGCCTCTAGATCTTGATCGCCTTGATTTCTTTCTGGTTGGTTGCCTTCCTCTATCATTAAGAGTTAATGCCTCCATATTTTGCAATTATTCTCCTATATATTTCCTACGCATCTCTTCATTTAATAAGCTATTAGAAACATCTTCAAAACAACCTTTTGGTGTCACATTACTTATGGTGACAACCAAGTTCTTCCAAATGTCTGGCATTGAGCTCAAGAGTATAAGTTCTTGGATCTCATCATCAAATACAATCTTCAATGAAGTGCGTTGGTTCAACATCGTGTGCAACTCATTTAAATATTCAACCACTAAACTCTATTCCTTCATTTTGAGATTAAACAATCTCTTCATCAAAAATAATTTATTGACCGATGTTTCTCGTTCATATAAATCATGAATATTTTTCTATAAGGACTTGATTGTCTTTTCTTGCAAGACATGGAAGTATATTGTGTCTGCCAAATACTTTTGAATAGTAGCGATTTTGTTTCAATCTAAATTCTTCCAAATTTCATCAATCATCCATAAGGGTGATCTAGGTGGATATCGGTGGCCACCCACCTTTTCTAGCTGGCTCAAAACAACTTTCTAGCAATTTTAATAATTTACTATTTTTAGCAGTTTTTCGGGTCCTGAACTTCCGGAGCCATTTTGAGGCCCTAAACGACGTTTTTTGGGGTATGTTGCATTTGCAAAATTTCACGATGAAATTTTGTGCAACTGTTGTATTCCTCGGATAGATCTTTCCATGGGCTATCATACACCCAAAACATAGATCATATGCAAAAGTTACAACCCCGGGAAGTTGATGTATTGACTTACCCAATCGGTGCCCACATGAATTTTGGCACTTCATCTCCTAGGGTTAGGTTTTTGGATGTCTAGGGGTTTTTAGCATTCTTGTTTATTGTAAAAAGGCCTTCAGAGTCTCATTGTAATCATCTTCTTGCGAATGAACGCAACCGTCACATCTCTTCTCAGAGATAAGCCGCCACCATTCCAGCAAGCTTGTTTCTGCTACATTTTACAATTTCCGGCTTATTTCTTTATTGAATAGAAAACCAGTTTTATTGTATCTCTGTTATTTTGTGTTAAGCACCTGTTAATAATCTGTATTCATTTCGTTCTGCTCATAAAATTTGGATCAGCGGTATCAGAGCGATATGCTCCTTGTCGTCTTAATGCATGTCCCCAACGAGGTCGAAGTACAAAGACTTGGGCCTCGAGCTTGTTTCTCTTGAGGACAAAAACTCTCACACGCCCAAGTGACCTCTCATGGTAGGAGAAAATAAAGATGATGGGATAGGAGATCCTTTCAAACTATTGATTGAGGAAGCCCTCACACAATAGAGGAACGAGATGATGGATAGTTTCGCACAAATCCTTCGGCGGCTACCAACAGGCAATGCATCTTCTTCAAACGAAGGCACCGCCCCCTTCAAGGTACAAATAAACTTCAATACTCCTATATTTGAAGGTCAGATAGATGCAGATATTGTAGACAAGTGGTTGAATCTACTAGAAGGGATTTTTCTGTCCAAAACTTTCAAATAGAGAAAAGATTACTTTTTCACTCCTCAAAGTCATTCCCCATGTCAAAGATTGGTGGGAAACGTTCTGTGAGCAAAAGGAAACAAAGGAACCCTCATTATTTTCAGTCACGGCCACCTGGGAATCCTTCAAGGATTCTATTAAGGAACAATACTACCCTGTCGGAAGTTATGATGACCTGTATACCAAATGGACCACACTGCGGCAAGAAAGAGACCAAGCAATGCTAGATTTCACAAATATCTTCCATACCTTGTGCACCAAAATGGGTATCAAAGATTAGAAGCGACATCTGGTGCTCAAGTAGTGCGGTGCTCTGCATAGATACATCCATATCGAAATGGAATTTATGTACATCTCATCCTTGGGTGCGGGCTACAGATATGCCTTCAAAATCAAGCAGAAGCTCAAAAAAAAGACACAGCTATTTGGGCCTGGGAACCCATCACAACAAAATCCAGGAAAGGGTGGCCCCAACCCACAGAATAAAGGATAGAGAAAACATGGATAGTATCAAGACAACCATTCCAAGCCGTAAGCAAAGAAGGACACTGGAAAGACAAAGAAAGACATCGGGAAGTGGTGCGACTTCCATAAGAGACCTTGGCATAACACTACTGACTGTCGCTCAAAGCAGTCACTGGTGGCTGAAGTGAAAGCCTATAAATCATATGTAGATTCTGACTATGAGCCAGAACCAGAAAGGGGAAGACGGATCATTGATGCAAAACCTAGTGCCACCGTTGCTACCACCAAGCTCTAGCCTATTGACCCAGACGAGCCAGAAGAAGGAGAGCGCCTCTTCCATTCACAGATGTGGGTGAAAGGCACCCCAATGCACTTCATCGTTAATATCGGTAGCCAGAATAACCTCATCTTAGCAGAGGTCATCAAGCAGTTGGCCCTGCCAACAACGTCACACCCACAACCCTACAACATTGGATGGCTCCGCCAAGGAAGCGATCTTTGCATCAGCCAACAATGTCGACTGTCGTACGGAATCAAGCCCTTCAAAGATGAGGTATTGTGTGACGTTTCTCCTCTCGAAGTTTGTGATGTTATTTTGGGCCAACCTTATTTATGGAAACGGCATGTTGTATATGAGTCTAGGCCTCGTAGTGTTATTATTACTTTGAACATAAAATTATACAGGATACCCAAGGCAGTCCCACCTAGTGTTATTTCCTTGATCTTTGTTGAGCAATGCAGGAAGGTCATCTCTCAGATGGGGAAGTTTGTCTTCTTCATGATTCACTCTCAAAATAAGAAAAAGATCACAGCCACATCTAGGGTCTCTGCGACCGACCTCTCCACACAGCAGAATCAAGTAGATAAGGTCGTGGAATAATACGTGAATATCTTCTCCTCACCTATAGGGGTACCTCTGCACTGCTAGGTCAAGCACCCCATCGATCTGAACCCCAACGCACCACTGCCCAATGGGCCAGTCTATCGTCGCTCTGTGTTAGAGAATGAGGAGATCAAGTGACAGATCCAAGAATTGCTCCACAAGGGGCACATCCGTCCCAGCTCATCACCTTGCGGGAGCCCAATCGTGTTGGTACAGAAGAAAGATGGAACCTGGAGACTCTGTATTGATTACCGGGCTCTGAATAAAATCATACTCAGAAATTGGTACCTGATTCCTCGAATCGATGAACTCCTTAATCAACTTACGGGGGCCAAATACTTCAGTAATATTGATCTGAAGTCTGGCTACCACCAGGTCCCAATAGAAAAGACAGATGTATGGAAGACCACCTTCAAGTCAAAGGAAGGCCTTTTTGAATGGTTGGTCATGCCCTTTGGTTTGACAAATGCTCCAACCACTTTCATGAGGATGATGGACGATAGCCTGCGACCATTCACCAATACTTTTGTAGTGGTGTATCTGGATGACATTCTAATTTACAGCAAGACTTGGGCCCAACACTTGCAACATATTCAGCAGGTTTTGCACACCTTGCGGTAGCACAAGCTATACGCCAACTTGGAAAAATTTTCCTTCGGCATGGACAGGGTCCATTACCTAGGCTACACCATTGATCAACATGGCGTACATGTGGATCCATCCAAGATCCAAGTCATCCATGACTGGCCAGCCCCAACCACACTCACTGAGCTTCGGAGCTTCTTGGGCCTTGCCAATTTCTACCGCAGGTTTGTGCTGGGATTCTCCCATATTGCATGGGCCCTCAGCCAAATAAACAAGGGTGGTGGTAAGGAGAAATTTGCGTGGGGTCGGTCCCAACAGCAAGCATTTGATGATTTGAAGTAGTTCTTGTGCTCAGCCCTAGTACTTTCACTACCATACCTACAACATCCCTTTGAGATTGAGATAGATGCTTCAGACTATGTTGTGGGCGTCTTTCTCACTCAACACGGCCACCCTGTGGCCTATCATAGTGAGACACTGTCAGATAATGTTTGTAAGTACCCTACTTACGACAAAGAAATGTACTCCATTGTGAAAGCTTGTCGTCAGTGGATACATTACATTCTTGGGAAGGAGACAGTCATCCACACTGATCATAAGCCACTACATTTCATGCAGACACAGAGAAAATTGCAGAATGACCACCATCAAAAGTGGTCCACATACTTGCAGCAATCCCACCTCAACATCAAGTATAAAACAGGAAGCACCAATCGCGTCACTAATTGCCTCGGCAGACCACCAGTTGCGGCACTCACCATGGTGCTAGACTCTTGCAGCCATGAGACCTCTAGATGGCCCCAACTCTATGAGATAGACCCTAGCTTTGCCACCACCTACCAAATGTTGGGAGCAAACGCAGTTGTCAATAATTTCCATCTTCAGGATGGGTTGTTGTGTCATCTAGGCCATATATGTGTTCCATCAAGAGAGCGAGCAAAGATAATATGGGAAGCCCACTATAGTCAGGTGGCAGGACACTTCGGTGTTGAAAAGATGGTGGTGATGCTACAAAAACATTTCTACTGGATGAAACTTCAACAGGAGGTCAGCAATTATATCAGTCCTGCACTGCCTACGCTATTGCCAAACCGACCACTAAGAAACAGGGCATGTACACCCCTCTTCCTACTCCTGACAGGCCATGGGAATCCATCTCAATGGACTACATGTCGGGCCTCCCATCCACCAAGTGGGGAAATGACTGTGTTTTTTTGGTTTTTGATTTCTTTTCTAAGATGGAAATTTTGGTTGCCTACAAGAAGAGCATCATAGCAGAGGCCACTACCAATCTCTTCTTTGAATGATTCTAGGTACATTTTGGAATACCACAAACCATTGTCTCAAATCGGGATACTCGATTTCTCAGTACATTCTAGTCGAGCCTCTGGTCATTGTTGGACACCAAGCTCACCAAATCCACAGCCTTCCACCCCCAGACAGATGGACAAACCAAGGTTGTAAATCGAATGATTGTGCATATCCTTCGCATGTATAATTCAAAGCACCCCCACACATGGGATGAGAGCCTTCCCTATGTCCAGCATAGCTACAATCGATCCCTTCATAGCTCAACCGGCCACAGCCCCTTTCAGGTGGGGTTGGGATTCCAACCATTGGGTCCCATAGATGTTGCACTTCCCCTTACGGTCACCTCGACCGACTCATCTTCTGCTCCAACTGAAGCTGACAAAGCCACCCAATTCATTGATTGGATCCAGCACATCCGCCAACAGGTTCAGGATATCCTACAGAAGTCCAATGAAAAATAAAAATAACGCCATGATCAACATCGGGTGCCACATAAGTTTCAGGTGGGCGATAAAGTTTGGTTGCACTTGCAGAAAGAATGCCTTACAGGACCCCATCCGAAGATTCGCCCACTCCGTTATGGGTCGTACACTATCACCAAGGTCATGGGGGATAATTCTTTTGAGCTCAACATTCCTCCTTTCCTTGGCCTGCACCCAGTGTTCAACGTGGACCTCCTTCGGCCTTATTTCCCACCATTATTGGACACCTCAGATCTAGCAGAACAACTGACACCAACAGAGCTCAACCCCGACTGCATACAACAGGCATCCACTGATCATATTGTGGACACACAGATCAAGGGAACTCGACAACAAAGGATCCAGCTTTATCGAGTCATCAAAGTAGGGGAGCTCCTACACCAAGGCAAGTGGCTCACCCGGGGCCAAATTCAGCAGAAATTTCCTCATCTGATGGGGGAAATCAATGCAATGGAGACCATTTCTTCCTAAGGAGGGAGGATTGATCCATGTGGATATCGGTGGCCACCCACTTTTTCCAACTGGCTCAAAATAGCTTTCTAGCAATTTTGATAATTTACTATTTTTAGCAGTTTTTCGGGTCCTAAACTTCTGGAGTCGTTTTGAGGCCCTAAACGACGTTTTTTGGGGTATGTTGTGATATATTGCAGATGAAATTTTTTGCAATTGTTGTATTCCTCGGATAGATCTTTCCAATGGGCTATCATATGCCTAAAACGGAGATCGTATGCAAAAGTTACGACCCCGGGAAGTTGATGTACTGACTTACCCAAACGATGCCCACATGACTTTTGGCGCTTCATCTCCTAGGCTTAGGTTTTTGGATGTCTAGGGCTTTTTGGCATTCTTGTTTATTGTAAAAAGGCCTTCAGAGCCTCATTGTAATCATCTTCTTTTGAATGAGTGCATTCGTCACATCTCTTCTCAGAGATAATTCGTCACCATTCTTATGGATTTATGATACTTTTTTCTCGTTATTGAGTTTCATCTCCCCCATTTGGTTATTCTTACAACCATATGGAGTGTTTTTTCATGCCTCCTTTATAAAAAAACTATCCCAGTTTATAGTCATGCTAACTAATTCAGATAATGTGTCCTTCTTTTGTTCAAGGGAAGTTTCATCTTAATTTAGCCATGTTGTAGTTAAATCTCTTACCTTGCAAGTCGGCCTTCCTAAGTCAGTCAATTTCATCTCATCATCACAAGTATCTATGTCTCTTACTCGTGCCAGTATGGAAGGTCCCGATTGACTTCTTGTTGGTGAGTATGCTCTTATCGACTATGACACATTTTTCTGAGAGTATGACCTAGAGTTTCACCCTGGGCCTATTTCCATCATTGATAGGTGACCTTGCACTCAGAGGATGACAAAACATCATTGGTTGTTGACTGAGCAGATTCCCTTGTGTTCGACATCAACAACAATCATCACACATAGGGATTCATGTGGTACCTTGGCTTTCATTTGACTCCATTGGTATATTCCTCATCTTTGTCAGTAGCTTCATCATTGGATACTATTTAGATAGTATATGTCGTGCATTATTTCATCTGGTGCATGCCGGAGACATACCTCGGTGTGGTCCTTACAATATTTTCGTCTGAGTCCTTCCAAATATTTGGCCTTCTTCTACCCCCTCATGATGGATGATGGAGGATTCCTTAATTCCTTCCTTCCAGTGGATCTCTTCCTATCAAATTCAACACATCTTGCTCTAGGATAGGGATCTAGAGTCATATTTGGTACCTTGGGACTTGAAGTGATCAATGGTAGGTTCCCTCGCTATTAACAGTGGGGATACATCAATGTCCCATTATCAATAGATTCTACCAGGTGTTCGACATCAACTCATTTATTCACACTTGTTAGATTGTACCATGGTACCTTGACACCCATCATCATCATCGGTGGTTTGTCTTGTCTTTGTTAACGATATAGATAAATGATCGGTAATCAAATAGTGTCTCATTGTGTTTGACCCCAGTACATCTATTCACATAGTGTAGACTCGTACCACGGCAGATTGTTTTGAAGACTTCGAGTGAAGTACGAGCATTGCGTCTTTTTTTATCCTAGCCGACATACATTGTACCACCCCACAGACATTGGTACTTGCAGAGGATCAAATTGTTCACTCCACTGGTCCTAGATTTCCTTTTTTCTTGATTTTGAGACATAACTCCACTTTATATCTCTTTGTGGCTATGATCTACTTTGACATGGATCCACTATGTATTCCTCATTTCCATGTTTTCTACTTTTATATATCACATGGATCCACTATGTATTTCTTGTGGCCACAGACATTATTCATACTTTCATATGTACCATGGATCCACAGTGTACTTGATTTGGCAGTCGTTCTTGCATCACTCATGAGCATGGGTATTCTCGACTTGGGAAGAGAAAAATCGTATTTGATCTTGATTGGTGGTTTTTGTTTTAGGATCACTTTTTCAGGAACCTTCATGAGTTTACTTCAATGCATCCTCGTCACTCAGAGTTGTAATATACTTCAGCCATCATGTTTCCCTTCTAACCTCACACATTAGGGGGCATCTATTATAGCCAAAAACTCCACACCTATGCATTTATGTTATGGCCTCCTCTTCCCTTTCACTGGAAAAATCAAAATCCCACCTTGCCTCATCCAAGTCATCTAAAAAACATGACTTTTGAACATATCCACAGGTTTCCTTTGAGAAACATGTGGATATAGGTGTTTTTATAGTGTGAAACCCACTGATTCCCTAAACAATAATGAAAAATAAAATAATTCTAAGATTTCAGGTGGGTTTTTCGGTCGGGCTTGTTTCCCATCATCCCCAAGCCCATACAAAATGGATTTCAACCTACCTAACCCATTTGGGAGAGTATAAAATAACCTTTGGGGGAAATGATGAGGAAAAGTAGTATGGTGCAAGGTTATGCTAAGAAAATTGAGTAAGCTTCCCTTCCCCTTCATCCTCTGAGAAGTTTTCCCCCAACTTAGAAGTTATTTTTCCAGAGTTACTTCCTCTCGTATATAGTCATAAGGTGTTCTCCTATCCTTATTGGACTATCCAAGGAAGAGCTTCATTGAGTTGATGCCTGAAGGACTTCAGGAGGAACCTAGGTGATTGGTTCTGAAGTGATGCTAGAAGCAGCGTCAAGTTGTAACTAACTCTCTTATTTCGGTCATTAATAGAAGAGTATTATTTCCTTTCAATCTTGTTTTCATTTGTTTCATTGCAATCTGATATGTTCATGTTTGTTCATATATTCTTTGAAGTATACCTTTGATATATGTTACTAGGACCTATAACTACCTCGTTGCAATGTAATCTAGGTCTCTTATTGCAAGCTTGTACTAGCAAAGACCAAGAGAGTTTTGAGAAGCAGGAGCAAGGATCGACATCAAACGAAGGGTTTAAGGTGCACACCTTCTCTTCTCTCATTTTCCTATATCTCTCTGTGAAAAATTAGTTATTCTTTGTATACATGTTTGATTGCGAGGGTAGATTTAATATTCTATATCCAGTCTCGTTCTACTGTGACATGACACAAGTTCACGGGGGAAATATCCTAGTAACACACTCCTATGGAATTTTGGATGGGAAAGAAGCCCTCACTTCATCATATTCATGTTTTTGGTTATGCGGCATATGATCATGTGTATAAGGAGAAGTAGTCAAAGTTGAATAAAAAGGCTATGAAATGTATATTTAGCTATGACATAGGTGTGAGAGGGTCCAAGCTTTGGGATCTCATGAATGGAAATTTTTTGTATAGAAGGAATGATATTTTTTAGAGAAGTTGATCCTTCCCCCATATTAGTGCAACCAGAAAAGGATGAGAAGAAGTCAATGGTTCAACTATAACCCAAGATAAAGAAATATGAACCAGAAAATGAACAACAAGTTCATGATGGACCTTATGAGGAGGACAGTTTAAAGAGTTTGGAAGAGGAGGAATAAACTCCACCTCAAACTTTATGGAGGTCCACTTGGAAAACAAGGAAACAATACATGTATATTTTCATTCCATATGATTTCATATGTATATTTTCTTTATTTGCTAATATTGATGAGCCTGGAACTATGAAAGAGGCAATGGAGATAGAAGATAATCAGTCCTATAGATTATCCATGGATGAGGAAATAGTTTCAATTAGAAAGAATTATACATGGGACTTGGTATTGTTGCATGATGTACAGAAACCCATTAAATGTAAATGGGTGTTCAAAAAGAAGATTGATTTATATGGAAATGTTGAAAAGCATAAGGCATGGTTGATTGAAAAAGGGTATTCCCAAGTTGATGGGATAGACCTTGGTGAGATATTTTCCTCAGATTTTAAGTTAGCATACATTATGTTCCTATTATCTGTAGCAACAATCTTTGATTTTGAGATCGAATAGATGGATGTGAAAAGAACATTTATACATGGTCACTTAAAGGAGGTATCTATATTGCACAACCAGAGCATTATGTTGAAAAGGGTAAAGAATCATTGATTTTCAAGTTAAAAAAGACTTTATATGGTCTCAAATAGTCTCCCATAATGTGGTACCAAAATTTTAATTCTTTTGTGTTGGGCCTGGGATTTCTAATATCCAAATCAAATCACTTTGTATTATAAACAATATGGTGGTCATTTCCTTGTTATCACTCCATATGTAGCTGATATGTTATTATTTGGTAATAGTAAGGATGTGATTTGTGATTTCAAGTCTCATCTTTAAACACAATTTGATATGAAGGACTTGCGGTATGAAAAATATATCTTAGGAATGGAGATCAAAAGAGATAGAGAAAATGCCCAAAGGGGTTGGATCCAATGGTGGAAAGCGAGGATTTTTTCACCATTAGGCAAGGTTCAATTCTCGTGAGGGCTTTACCTAGAGCCATGGGGACACCTTGAGGTAGTGGTCGAACATGTGGTTGCACCCAGAGATACCATATTAAATGCTATCGTGACCTGTGCACACATAAGTGGATCAAAGTCCACCCCCATGTCCTTCAAATTTTTTAAGCGCTCGGGGGGTAGCTCAATTGGCAAGTGCCATGAAAATGAAGTTCCATGAGGTTTCGAGTTCAACTCCCCCCGACTTACAATGTGTGTCACGTAAGGGGCATTGTGGGCACACCTAGAGGTTATAGTGGTAGCAATTGGATAACACAGCCACATGTAACGCGAGCACGTGCCCAACTAGTTGTTGATTTCGCCAGACATTAAAAAAAAGAGAGAGAGAGAGAGAGAGAGAAAATAAAAAGCTTTGGTTGAGCCAGAGTAAGAATGTAAACTATCTGCTACAAAATTTTCACATGGTAGATTGCAGACCATTGAGTATTTTGATTTCTATGGGAACTAAACTTTTAGTTGAGCAGTGTCTCGCAAAGATGGAGGAGATAGATTATGTTCATTATGATAGTGTAGATAGTAGTTTGATGTATTATATGGTCTATATTAGACTAGATATTGCCTAAGAAATGGGATTCTTGAGTCGGTTCATGACTAATCCTGGATGTGAACATTGGGATGCAGTGAAGAGGGTTTTCAAGTATTTGTGAGGTACTTCTGAATTTTCCATTTTCTATCATAGTGATGTTTCAATGGACCCACACTTAGTGTATATACAAGGTTATGTGGATTTTAATTGGGAAGGGGATATAGATAGAAGGAGATCTATGAGTGGATATGTGTTTCGATTGTTTGGTGGAGAAATAAGTTGGATGAGCAAGAAAAAATTTGTGGTTGCTTCATTCATTTTATAGGTAACATATATGGAAACTACTCATGACTTAAAGGATGCCATTTGACTTACGAAGTTATGTTCAGAAGTAGGGCTAAGTTAGAGAGATATGATAGTTCAATGTAATAGTAACAATGCCATGTGTTTGGCTAAGAAACCAACTTTTCATGTGAAGACAAAGAATATATATATATCCAATACCATTTTTTTAGGGACATGGTAGAAGATGGAAAGGTGATACTAGAGAAAGTTGACACTTTACAAAATTTTCCAGATGCATTGACAAAATTGTTGACCCCTTCAAAATTATGGCCCTGACAATTAGCTCATAGTTTGACACATTCTCCATTATTCTATTGCAAGTTATATGACAAGTGGGAGAATGTTGGGACATGTGAATTATACACCTTGCAGTCCTATAGTGGAACAAGTAATGATTGATGAGCAGTAGCAATGAATAAATGTAGATTAGTGGCAGGGAATAAATGCAAAGAAATAGAAAGGAATAAATGTTGACTAGTGGTAAGGAATAGATGCATAACACTAGCAGGTAATGAATGTTATGAAAAAACAATTGGTCAATTACTCGTTGGTGGTTTCCAACCTCTAGAATTAAAAAACTATAAATGTTTTATGGTTTTGTTATGCATATTTATTCAGTGCTAGGGTTGGAGGAAAATAGAGTGTAAATTTTAACTTATTGTTGTGCTATTGAAATTTATCCATAATCCTTATGCTAATGTTGAACACTCTTGTTGAGAGCATAGAGACTATGTGTTGTAACCATTTAGTTGTTGAATAATACATTGAGTGTGATTCAGAGTGTGGGGTTTTTGTTTTCTGAAAGAGTTTTTCTTAGAAAATTGTGTTGTTAATAGTTTGTTGTTTATTTCGTTTGTTTGCAACTATTTTTTTTCTAAGTTTTTGCACATTCTTTTCTCATAGATCAGTGTCAGAAACATATTCTACACCTCTACTGCCTTTCATTCATAATAAAGTTAGATTACAAATATATCTCATAATTAACTTTAATAAACTCATAAACCCATATAAAACATCTCAATTAATATAACCAAAATTAAAGTAATTTCATAATCCTATTTTTAGTAACTCCTGATTGTGTAGACTCTGTAAAATGTTTTTTACAAAAATAACCAAACGTACATGTTGATCACAATCCACCATAGAAATGTATTTGTACTAGTATGGCCTAGAACTTAAAACTTTTGTTTGTTTTTTTGTAAGTAAATGTTCTATAAGTTACCTTTCATGAAAAACTATTACAAAATGACAATTGTTCGTTGGAGCAAGAGTCGCCATGAGCTAGAGTTCACAAATGTCTTCCATACCTTGTGCACCAAGTTGGGTATCAAATATTATCAGCCATATCTGGTGCTCAAGTACCGCGACGGTCTGCATAGATACATCCAGACAGAAATGGAGTTTTTGTACATCTCATCCTTGGGCATGGCCTATCAATATGTCATCAAAATCGAGAAAAAGATTAAACAAAAGACGCAAAAGTTTGGGTCTTGGAACCCCTCAAAACAGAAGCAGGGAAAGGGCATCCCCAACCCGCAGAACAAAGGATAGAGAAAATATGGGCAACCTCAAGGAATCAATCTTCGTGTCAGCCAACAATGTCGCCTGTCGTACGGCATCAAGCCATTCAAATATGAGGTATTGTGTGATGTTTCTCCTCTTGAAGATTGTGATGTTCTTTTGGGACAATCTTATTTGTGGAAACATCAAGTTGTATATTAGTCTAGGGATCACAATGTTATCATTACTTTGAACAAGAAATTGTACAGGATAACCGAGGTAGTCCCACCTAGTGTTATTTCCTTGATCTCTAACAAGAAATGAAGAAAGGAAATTTCTTAGACCGGGAATTTTTTATTCTTCGAGATTTGTTCTCAGAGTGAGAGAAAGGTGGAAACCACATCCATGGCCTCCGCGGTCGACCTCTCCATGCAGCAGAATCAAGTGGATAAGGTCATGGAAGAATACAAAGTCATCTTCTCATCACCCATTGGGGTGCCTCTACATTGTTAGCTCAAGAATCCCATCAATATGACCCCTGGTGCACCGCTACCCAATGGGCCATTCTATCTCTGGTCTCTGCTAGAAAATGAAGAGATTAAGCGTTGGATCCAATAACTGCTCCACATGGGGCACATCCGACCCAAATCATCCCCTTGTGGAAGCCCAATCGTGTTGGTGCAGAAGAAAGATGGAACCTGGCGACTCTGCATTGATTACTGTTGATATCAATTCCCGCTTCCGAAATTTCCCTCCCCTTTTCTATTTTCCCAAATTCTTTTGTCCATTTCTTTTCCCTCTTCTATACTTACTGAAATTCCCAATTTTCTTTTCTCCCTTCTATTCTCCCTTTCTAGTCACTATACTTAGTCTTTTTTTTTTTAAATGGCAGGTTAGTGGGTTGGCAGACTCGTAGGATCTCACTTCTTATTCCCATATCATGAGTCTAATAGACCGTCGTATCATCCTATACTTAACCGTTTCTACAGTCGCGGGTTGGTGAGCTCCGGCTTTCATATCCCATGTTTTGTGATATACATTTTGCACCCAAAATATCCATGATCTACATTTTTACCATTGGAATCCCCGAGATCCTAAGTATCTCATCTCTCTTATATTGATTCCTATTGACCATGTTACAACACTTAGCCAATTTTTTACCTTTCGCATTGGCAGGTTCGCGGGTTCCTGGGTTCACAAAAGTCCCAAATCCTAAGCGCTCTCATTCGTCCCCTCCACCTTTGTGATTTTCCCAATATGCATTTACTATGGTTTAATTCTAATAACTCATCATGTATGATCTATAAATATCATCATTAATAATCAAAGGGCTCTAGGAGATTTCTTATTGAACCACATTAAAGCACGATTTACGGAAGATTATATTATACCACTCACGCGCTGATTTAAAATATAATGAGGATTAAAAGAACACTCTCGTCAACTTATGGAAGTCGCATCTTGACAACAGTTCTGTGGAGATACTCTGAACATTTTTTGACATGAGGACCAGAACTTTCAGTGGTCAAGAGAATATTCTTACTATTCATCCCCTTCTGCTCAGACGGAAGTAATTTGAACGTCTGGAATTGCTCATGCAAGTTGTGTTCCTGAGGTATTTGACTGCAAGTAAATGGTTTCATGGTGTACTAAGAAATATATACCAAGTCATCGGATTATTCAACTTCAACACCATTCTCCCATCTCCCTTTCACCTCAAGTGTTCTATAAAATTATAAAACTCCCAAAGCCAACACTCACTTTCAAAGGTGAAGGTTGCAAGGACTTCTTGAAAAAGAATGACAATGGCCTGGACCTATTGCCTGAATTCTTGGAGAATCTCATGGCCATCCCTGAATATATCACTAGGTTACAGGTCAACTCGTTCAAAAACCCCTTTTGGGAAATTTCTTGTTTATTCATCAAAGTGATCGACCAAGAAAATACCGCCAGTCTTTCCCATATGATTCTTTATATATTATATTTTACTATCAAGGATCAAGCCATCTTCACTTGGGGAAAACTGATTTCCATTGAAATCTCTTCCTAATTGTCACAATAAAAAAAAGATAAGAAATTATTTATGGCCTCTTATTTGGTATTTGTGATAGCACATTGATATTAATTTTCTTAAATTGTCTATCTGCAAGAAGGTGAATTGTGAATTTGACCCAATGACATTTTGGTACCTAGCATTGTGGAGGCACAAAGCCTCCTTGCATTTTTGTGAAGTTTTCAATGAATTTGTATTTTTCTTTAAATGATTGTTGTTTGGAAAATATATCCCAAGAATATCTACCCAAGAAAGTAAATTCCTAGATAAAAAGGGGACCTTGGTGCAAATGGAAAATTACAATGTTATCAGGATTTTCGGTTTGAAGGAAAATCCCTCCTTTTTTCCATGCCATATATCTAACAGAATGTTTATTACAGAAGTTTCAAGGCAATATAATTTTTGGCTGCACTTTTTTCATGAGAAATGAAAAAAATCAAATTATACCATTGCCTTGGAAAATTGGGGACATTGTATTCAAAAATATGAAAAAAATCGATAAATTTACAAACCACTTCCACAACTTGAATCTCAAGTATGATAAAAAGATAAAAGGGTTTGATCCTAATGGAATTTTCGTGGAACATATGTTAACAGTGGGTTTTAGAAATTTATTTATCCACATTGTTTTAGGAAAAGAATAATATAATAACTTCGGTGCTCCTACTCACATTGTTGGTGACTTGGAGACAATACTCAGTACCAATGAATTTTACAAACATAAAGGAAAGGGTCCAAACGAGAAGAGTGTCTGGTCCCCAACTATTATTCCTAAGACTACAACATCTTGGATCAGTGCTCTAGCAGCCCACCCATCTAGAAAAGTAATCAATAGTAGTTCAAGCGAAGGAGGAGACAAGAACCCCCCTCTAGGAAAAATTGAAATCTCACATAAACTTCCTCTGAGGAAGAAGAGGAAGAATATTGTACAAGAGGAAGAAGAACATCACACCAAAAGTGAAATCAAAATATTCTCCCTCAAAGATATGGAGCTTGAGGCTGACATCGAGAAAATGTTTCCTAACATTGATCAGCTAGGAGCATTGGAAATTATTGAGAATGAGACCTTCGATGAGGAAGATTCATTTGTGTTTCAGAGCATTGTCTTTGACAGCAAATCTAAGAAATTAATTATTGAAAAGAGTGATTTGAAGAATAAAAAATGGAAATCTTGTTCAGAGGTTAACCTAGTAAATATGTGGCCTTCCTAGATTTCCAAAATCCATAGAGAAATCAACGATGCATTGGATGACTCCATTGGTGGTATCGAAGCAGAAAATACAAAGTTAAAGGAGAGGATTAAGGAATTGGAAGAGACCTTAATTCCTCTTCCACTCCTTTCCATCCCTTTGGCAATAGTTGGCCCCACCACGCCCACTACTAAGTTTAAAAGGACCCTAAAGCTTACTTACATCAGCCAGGAGTTATGTGGAGAATAATATCAAGAAAATATTGGCACTAATCACAGAAGCTTGGGAAATTTCAAAGAACATTATTTAATTTGTCTCAAGGGTACATTCCTTCCATGAGTATTTGCAATCTGACCTAAAAAATGAAGAAGGTTTTTACCTTGATGTTGTGGTACCATTTGGTGTTAAATTTTCCAACATGTTAGAGCTAAGGAGAAGAGAGGAGGACCTTCCCTCTCCAAGTCGGATCAAGAAGTTGAACGCGTGATGGAAAGAAAAGATAAAGAACTTGAATAGCATTGTTCAAGCATACATCCAAGCGATATCAAGGAGGGAAGAACTATTTAAAAATCTCATGGAGGTGGACCTAGCCAGAAGCACTAACGAAGTCCAATATCCCAAGTTGATCCTTAACTCATTGTTCCTAACAAAACAACATTTTGATGAGCAAGTTGAGATTTTTAAAGGATTGTCAATTGAAAAATTATATGTTATAATTGAATATGATGAGGACGCCATAGATAACTGGCTAGTGGATTACTCTGTAAAAAATCAAAATATTGAAGAATCATTACATGGCATTTCCCTTGATCTTAGAGACTTGGAGGGAGAGATATTCAACATCAAAATCTAGCATGAAATCAATGTGGCACCAATGAAAAGTTACATTAAAGAATAGTTCAAGAAAGCTATCGATAAACTGACCAATGAAGGGAAAGAAGAAGTTGAGACGGTTCATGTAACCATTGATGAAAACGATAGAAGGACATCAGCAAGAAAGTAAAAGAGGACGAGAGAATCATAGTAGTTTATGTTGATCACATACTTATTTTTCTTTATCAAGTCCTTCATCCAGTTATTCCACCTCTTTCACTAGAAAGGTTAACCGAAGACTGATAACTCATTGTTTCTTCTTACTAGGTCTTGTTGTTCTCCTATCGCCCACTGTCTTCCTTCTAAGAGCTTATTTCTTGTATTTATTTACTTTATGGTCCGTGGGAACCCCAATCCCAGTCTTTAAGACAAACACATTTTAAATTTCAAAGAATATGTAACAGACTATATATCTTTTAGAAATTTCAAGAGAGATACTTTGGGAACAATCTCGATTGTTCTTTGTAACCTTGTTTTCAGAATATAAAGTATTTGAGGTTGATCTATCATTATCTTTATTTGAGCTTCCCATGTGTCCACTCTGTTAAAGTTCTCTTTTGCATGTGGATCATTTTCTTTTTATTTAATGTGATCAGAAATTTGTATCTTAAACTATGATGGATGTGAGGAAATTTCTCTTATTTGCTTTAAATGTGTGAAGTGTGTGATTCCTGGTCCTTTCTCAAGAACTTTCTTTAAAAAGAAAACAAACATTTTCCTTTTATTTTCTCGCAATATTTATGTTTCTTGAATTACTACGACGGACTTCTGTCAAGTCCCACATTTTGAACATATAGAAGTCCCAATAAAATCTGAAGAGGAGCACCACATCTATAAAAAAACGCAGGGGGATTTATATCCTCGTGAGATTGTCATTTTGGTCCTAATGGATTCAAGCGTCAACAATTATCGGACCCTAAATAAATCACAATCAAGAACTCGTACCCAATTCCCTGAATCGACGATCTCCTTGATCAACTCAAGGGGGGAAAATACTTCAGTAAGATTGATCTGAAGTATGGATAATAATGCCCATCAAATTTCATGAGGATGATGGATGATATATTTTGGCCTTTCACTAATTCTTTTTTGGTGGTGAATCTATATGACATCCTCATATACAACAAGACTTGGGCAAAACACTTGCATCATATTCATCAGGTTTTGCACACTCTGCAACAACACAAGTTAAATGCCAACTTGGAAAAATGCTCCTTCGTCATGGACAGGGTCTAGTAACTAGGTTACATTGTTGATATGCATGGTGTGCATGTTGATCCAGCCAAGATCCAAGTCATCTGTGACTGGGAAACCCCAACCACGCTCATTGATATTTAGATTTTCTTAGGCCTTGCCAATTTCTATCGTAGGTTTGTGTTGGGATTATCCCATATTGCATGGGCCCTCAATCAAATAACCAGGGGTGGTGGTAAGGAAAAATTTGTGTGGGGCATATCTCAGTAGAAATCTTTCAATGATATTAAGCAGTGCTTGTGCTCAGCCCTAGTGCTTTCATTACCTGACCTGCAACAACCCTTTGAGATCAAGACAGATGCTTCAAGCTATGTTGTGGGCGTAGTCATCACTCAGCACGGCCACCCCATGGCCTATCATAGTGAGACACTATCAAATGTTGTTAATAAGTACCATACTTACACCAAATAAATGTACTCCATTGTACAATATTGTCACTAGTGGAGGAATTACATTCTCGATAAGGAGACAGACATCCACAATAATCATAAGCCACTGTAGTTCATGCAGACATGAGGAAAATTGTAGAATGACCGCCATCAGAAGTGGTCCACATATTTGCAACAGTTCCACCTCAACATCAAGTATAAAATAGGAAGTACCAACCGATTTGTTGATTGCCTCAGTCAAAATCTAGTCGTGACACTCACCATAGTGCTAGATTCTTGTATCCATGAGACCTCTAAATGGCCCCACCTCTATGAGAAAGATCCTAACTTCGCCAACACCTACCAAATGTTGGGCACAAACACAGTTGTCACTAATTTCCATCTTTATTATGGTATACTATTCCATCCGGGCCAACTATGTGTTCCATCAAGCTAGCGAGTGAAGCTGATTTGGGAATCCCACTATAGTCAAGTGGCAGGACACTTCGGTGTGGAAAAGATAGTGGCAGTGTTGCAGTGAAATTTCTGCTGGACAAAACTTTGACAGGATGTCAGTAAGTATATATGATCCTACACTACATGCGCTATTGCGAAACCAGCCACTAAGAAACAAGGCATGTACAATCCTCTTCCTACTCATAACAACCCCTGGGAATCCATCTCAATGGACTACATGTCAGGCCTTCCGTCCACCAACCAGGGAAATGACTTTGTTTTTGTGGTTGTTGATCACTTTTCCAAGATGACGATTATGGTCTCCTGGAAGAAGAGCATAACAACAGAGGCCATTGCCAAGCTCTTCTTTAAACGAGTGTGGGTACACTTTTGGATCCCACAAACCATTATCTCATATTGGGATAGTCGTTTCCTCAACACATTCTGGTTGAGCCTCTGGTCACTGTTGGACACCAAGCTCACCAAGCCCACCTCCTTCCACCCCTAGACAGATGGCCAAACCAATGTTGTCCACTAAATTATCATGCACATCTTGCACATGTACAGTTCTAAGCACCCCCGCACATGTTATGAGAGTCTTCCCTATGTTAATCACAGCTACAATAGAGCCATGCATAGCTCAACCGACCACAACCAATTTCACGTGGGGATGGGATTTCATCCATTGGGTCCCCTGGATGTTTCACTACCCCTTGCGGCCACCCCAAAAGACTCGCCGCATGATCCAACTAGAGTTGACAAATCCACCTGGTTCATTAAGAGGATCCAACACATCTGCCAACAAGTTTAGGATATTTTACAAAATTCCAATGCCAAGTACAAGCAGTTCCATGATCAACACCGAGTGCCACACTTGTTTCAGGTGGGAGACAAATTTTGGTTGCACTTGTAGAAATAATGCCTTAAAGGGCCTCATCGGAATCTTCGTCCACTCGATTATGGACCTTACACCATCACCAAGGCTGTGGGTGACAATAATTTTGAGCTCAACCTTCCCCCCTTCCTTGGCTTGCACCTAGTGTTCAATGTGGACCTCCTTCAGCCTTATTTTCCACCATTATTGGACACCTCGGAGATAGTAGAATAGTTGACACCAAAAGAGATCAACCCTGACTACATGGAACAGGAATCCACTAATCAAATCATGGGCACATAGGTCAAGGGCACTCACCAGCAGAGGATCCATCTTTATCGGGTTGTCAAAGTAGGGTAGCTCCTGCACCAAGGCAAGTGGCTCACCTGGGGCCAAATTCAACAGAAATTTCCTCATCTAATGGGAGCACTCAACGCAATGGATACCATTGCTTCCTAAAGGGGGAGAATTGATCTAGGAAGATCTCGGTGGCTCAAAACAGTTTTTCAACAACTTACTATTTTTAGCAGCCCCAACCTCCGAGGCCATTTTGAGGGCCTAAATGATGTTTTTCACAATCGAGAACCTCAATAATAACCAAAGGCTTTTACTGATCCCCCTAAATGAATCTCCTCATCAATATTGTTCCAATGAGCTATCGTTTTCCCTAAACAGAGATTGTATGAAAAATTTAAGACCCTATGAAGTTGATGTACTAACTTATCCCAACGATGCCCACGTGACTTTTGGTGCTTCATCTCCTAGAGTTAGGTTTTTTGATGTATAGGGTTTTGGCACTCATGTTTATTGTAAAAATTCCTTCAGAGCCTCATTGTACTCATCTTCTTTTGAATGAGCATAGTCGTCACATCTTTGCTCAGAGATAATCTTCCACCATTCTAGCAATCTTGTTTTCAGTCTGCATTTTACAGATTTCAACATATTTCTTATTTAATAGAAGTCAAGTTTTACTATATCTTTGTTATTGTTCACTATTTCTATGTGTTAATATTATAAATATGTGGTTTCATTTTTTTCTACTCATAAATCCAGATTACCATCATACTTAGCTTCAATTTTGTCCAGGAGAAAGGAGGATGGGTGTCATCGCTCTAGTTGTTACGAGAGTTGGTGGGGCATCTCGAGTAGTGATCAAGTACGTCGTCAGGGAAATGCGATGTTCCAGAAGTTCATGGTGGTATTTTATGTCGAAGACCTCACTCCAAAGCTCAAAATTATATCTTGAAGTGTGGATAAGGCCATAAATATGTATTGAGAGTCCTTCGGATTGGTTGCGCTCGGATTATGATTGGAGGGTGCATCCAATGGATGTGACGTTGGGTGTCCCAAGGATTGAGCATCATTACTGTGAATGGAAGGACTATGAGAGGAGCTTGGAGGTGGGCTCTCAGAGGAAGTCCATCCAGGGAAATATTTTGAGGCATAACCCATAGAGTGTATGCACCTGTCATTCAATTTTACAAACCCAACTAGTCAAGGTGTGTCCATTGTCTTCCTAGTGAGCCTTATCTAAACTGAGTGAAGGAGACCTAGAGCACTTCCCATGAGTTTTCAAATTTTCACTACCCAAAACCAAGGAAATAGGCCAACCGACTGGAATGTGTGCACTCCAACCTCACTTCGAATGACCTCATTCCCTCGGCATATTGAACATAGAAATGATGGACTCCCATATAAGAAAATCCTAGACCCATTGTTTTCCCCTTCTGTGATGATGCACATGATAAAAACCATAAGTGAAATGACATTTCCCCCAAGAGTTAGGATTCCTTGATTTACGTCTCCTTTCCCATGTCATGACCATTAATGGCCCATTAATCATCTGGTACCAGAAATTATAAATGAAAACTTTGTCATGTTGACCTGCGACATTCTTCTGGAGTGAAATTTGTCTGAGTAGGAAATGCCTTGATTGATTTCATGTGGCATCCTCCTGAAAATTCCACATGTGCTATTGTCTCTAGGATTAGTGATCCAAGTCGCAAGTGTACTAAATTCCATGTGGTTTTTCATGTGTGTTATGCACTATATGGAACCCCATCCAAGGGGAGTTCGTTGTGCATGCTAGGCGAATGTATTCCAAAATAATCAGGTGATTATTCTGTCGATAGGAGTCACATATTAGATCCCCTTCTATCTAGTGTACCCTAATTTAAGCCATCTATCCACCACCTTGTTTGCTTCTCGTATGATATGGGATGGAATTAGAACTTGATGAGGTTGTATGATAGTATGTACAAATTCAAGAGTATGGAGAAGCCTCCAGGTTTGGGAAATATTTTTCGGGGCAGATTCGTGGAGAAGCTTGGTTAGCATATTGAGAATTATCCGGGACTCCCCTTCTACCAAAATTTGGTTGTAGCCATGTTGTTGGGCAAGGATGATACCTTTGATAAGGGCCCAGAGTTCTACTACATTATTCTAATCATATCCAATACTTCACGTTGAAATGTGTAGGATTGATCCCTGCTCATCCCTGAGAACTAAACCAAATCCAATTGGGCCAAGATTTCTTTTGGACACTCCATAAAAGTTGAGCTTGATGAAGCATGGTGGAGGGAGAGCCCAACAATTGGGGTTGTGTTCATAGTTGGAGTGCTCATTGGCTTGAGGAGATGAGGGTATTATTTGAAGATTCAAGCCTTGGAGGAATACCTTCTCACTGGAGTCACGGGATAGATCCTCTTTGGTCAAAGTGGTGGCCAATATGGTCTCCACAACAGTTTTCCCAATTTGGAGCCAAACTTCATCCCAGGTTTTGTTCATGGAGAGGAATAATATGCGATTGCGCTCCTTGCATATCTTCCAAAGGATAACTCCAGGGAGAAGCTTCCAAATGCGGTTAAGAATGGGATTCTTGAAGGTGCAGATCTTGCAACCAACAATTGTGTTGTCAACTCCCTCCCTATTTTGGTCAAATGTGCACATCATGAGGGTGCCTTGATCCAAAACGAGGGAACTAAAGGAACATTGATTGAGAATATTCTCCTAAGTTTCCTCTGATTTCAGGCACAAGTGGTAGATGGAGGGTCCGATGAAACCTCTTTTCACCAAGTTGTCCCAAGTGAGGATGATTTTATTCCCAACAAGCCAGAGGAAAGTATTGATCTTTGGCCATAGCTTAGAATCCTATATGTTACTCCATATGGGGGATTTGGGTAGCATATAGAAGTTGGATTTTAGGCCATATGTCTCTTTGATTGTGAAAGTTCCTTTAGGGGTGTGTCCCAAAAACATATATGGTCCATGCTTGACTTTGATCTGGCACATATTGGCTTCTGCCTTTCATTGTTCCAAAATCAGATGGTTCAGAGATCCCAATTCTTCTTCTTTGGTTTTCCATCACCTCCAGGTGTCTTATTGGCCCCCGAGGCACCATAAATCAGCAACTACTTTTATCCCTTCCCTTTTTGTGTGTGGCTGGAGATTTTCATGCCATTTTTCTTGGTCGAGAGGAGAAAGTTGTTTCCAGGAGTTTGTCCAGAATAAGGATGTGGTGTCATTGCCTATTTCCCAAAATGCATGATCCTGAACAAGGGATTTGTTGCATTCTAATGTGTTCCAGATGAGAGATCCGACGTGACTATCATTCCATTCGATTAATTGTTCTTCTCCCATTATGTTGGCATATTTATGTCTCCATAATTTGGCCCAGATTTTAGTGGGATTCGTGAGCCACCTCCACCATATTTCCACACATAAAAATTGGTTGATGGTTTGAGGATCTCTTAATCCCAAGCCTCCTTCATGTTTTGGTTTACATAACTCCTTCCAACTGACCAAGGCCCATTTTCGGTCTGCCTTTGTGCATTTCCAAAGAAATTTTCACTAGATTCTTTCGATGGTATTGAGAATAGAATTAGAGGTGACAAGAGCAGAAAATATGTATATAGGAATGGCTTGCAAGACCGATTTAAGAAGGAATAGATGACTAGCCAAATTGAGGGTTTGAAAGGTCTAGGAGATGAGCCTTTTTTCCATGGATGTGAGAAGGCCTTCCCAAGAGCTATTATAGAGAAAATTGTCAATGAGAGGGAATCTTAGATGTTTGGATGGAAGAGAGCCCTATTAAATCCAAGGATGTGAACAATGAAGGATTGGATGGCTCTAGGGGTGTTAAAGAAGAAAATTTGATATTTTTCACGATTGAGGGATGTGTCCAAAGCCACGCTGAAGTCATTGAGAATTTATGAGATTCCCTTGGCTTCCTGGGCAGTGGCAGATCTCATCATCATGGTGTCTTCCACAAAATGGTTGTGTGAAATGGGAGGGTTCAATGCATGGAGTGGAAGCCCCCGAAGGGAGCCTTCTGCTACTACGGCCTTGATGTAATGACTTAATCCTTCCAGCATGATGATAAAGAGGAAAGGAGAAAGAGGATCACCTTGTAAGAAAGGCCAAGAGGGGACCCAATTGGTCAAAACAGAGAAGAAATATGAAGAGGTTAGAGTGAGGATCCAGCTGACTAAATCTAGACGAAATCTGAAAGAAAGGAGGAGGGAGTGCATGTACTACCAATTGAGTGTGTCAAAGGCCTTGGATAGGTCCAATTTTATTAGCATTCTAGGGGTGCCAGTTATTTTCAATGAATGGATAGCTTCATGACCTAGAAAAATGCTATCCATATTTTGGCGTCCTTATACATAACCAGATTGTTCATGAGAAATGATGTTTGGAAGGATTGATTTGAGTCTGAGGGTGATTACCTTGGTTAGAATCTTGTAGATAACATTGCAGAGAGTTATAGACCTGAATTGCTTGGGATGAGTGATCCGCTCCTCCTTGGGAATAAGGGTGATGAAGGTAGCATTGAGTGTCGGAAAAAAATGTCCTCATCTTCTGGAGTCTTCGATGATTTTCCACACCTCCTCCCTAACCAAGGACCAACAATAGTGGAAAAAGTCAGTAGTAAATCCATTCGGGCCTTGTGCCTTCCCAACGGGCATGTCTTTTATTGCTTGATCAACTTCTTCAATTGTGATCGGTATTAAAAGGGATGCATTTTGTTCAGATGTAATAAGAGAGGGGATATGCTGAGTGATTTTCTCAATTGCTTTAGACCAGTCGGTTTGGGGCTCTGTGAGGAGGTCTTGATAATATCTTACCATTTTCTGCTCTATATCAAAATGAGTGGTTAGGATGCATCCTTTTACATCCTCCAACTTTGTGATTCTATCAATATGTCTGCACTGGATCATGGACCTTTGGAAGAACTTGCCATTTTTTCCCCTTCCTTCAGCCATTGGACTCTATATTTTTTATGCCAAAGGATTTCCTCTTGTGCATAGATATCTCCCAAATGTTGTTTGACCCTTTCTTCCTCTTCCTATAGTTTTTTGTATACCCCTTGTGAATGATTTATTGTTGAATGCTTTTCATCCTCTGTTCCAAATCCTATTGGGCTTGAAATATGTTCACGAAGGTGGTTTTGTTCCAAAGCTTGAAGTGTTGCTTGAATTTTTTCAGCTTTTAATGAAAGTGGTACATCAATGAACCATGTGAAATGGTTGCATCCGCCCACCATTGATGGTGATTCTCTTGAAAGTTGGGGTGGGTGAGAAATAATTTTTCAAAGTCAAAATGCCTCTTCCTAGGTGAGCTAGAAATGCCCATCAAGAGCTAAACAAGATAGTGATCAGAACCAGAAATTGCTAGGACACTTGCTTCCATCGAGAATGACTCCATCATCTATGTTTCTGAAACTATGAAGTGATCCAACCTGCATGCTATATGTTGATACCCTGACCTCCTATTGGACCATGTGAATTCCCCATTGATGTTCTCTATGTCTATTAAGACCAGAGCTTCAATTGTTTCTTTGAATTCATCATAATCATGTTCTAACCCGTGGATACCCCATCTTTTTTCTTCGATGGAGATAATCATATTGAAATCCCCTCCGAGAACTCAGTGATGTCCTCTTGAAATGTTGCTTAATCCTCGCAGGCCCTGTAGGAAGTTCTTCTTATCTGACTGGAGATGGGGGCCATAAACATTAGTGATTATCCCCTTTTTATCTGAACCTATTTCTCTGTATTATGCTGTTATTTTCAATCTAATGGTGAAGAAGCCATCTAAAATGATTGTGGTTGGGTTCCACAGAATGGCAAGTTCTCCAGCAACCCCTCTAGAGTCTGTGTAAATGGTATCAAATTGTTTCTAGCATTGGGTGAGAATGTGATTCCTCTCTGAGCTTGCACATTTGGTTTCTTGAAGGAGTAGTATGTTTGGATTATCATCTATGATACAAGATCATAGAAGCCTCTGCTTAATTCTCCTATTCAAACCTTTGATGTTCCATGAGATCATCTTCATGAGGAGGAAGGTGTGGGGAGGGGTAGGAAACTGTTAGAAATCAGTTGGATTTGACTCGAATTAACCATGAAATTACCTAGCTTCTGGATGAGTTGTTGAGTGGACTTGTGACCATGCTTCTTCTCATCTTTGGATTTTTTACGAATTTATTTAAGGGGGTCTCGATGGATACCTAGACCTTTGTTGGCTCTGGATGTTTCTCCTACTGTGGAGTTCAGATATATTTTGTGTACTTTTATAATTTGGTCTGGAGGTATAGTGTACGACTCCTTTCATTGATAGGATTTTTCCAGGTTAACCAGGTCTACCCCTGCTAATTCTCTCTCACCCATTTCAATTTCCATGTCCCCTCCTTCCTCAGTGGGTAGATCGCCTGCTCCATCTGTGATCTCTACACTGGGTATAATTGGTTCCAAGACCGGTCCTTCTAGGGTACTTGCTTTGGTCTTTGCCATGTGATTTCCCTATTGGACTTGGGTCTCCTGAAGATCATCTGACAAGTGACTAAGAATTTTGGAGTTGTTGGTGCTTGGGGTTTGGAGTTGTTGGTGCTTGGGGTTTTCATCTGATTGGGCGCTTGTTTCCTTGGGCCTTGACTTTGTTTTTTTGGTCCTATCACAAATCCATCCTCCATCTTCCCATTGGTTCCTTGCTCAGGATTAACTAGATTTTTAAGAGGACAGTCCTTGAACAGGTGTCCATGCTCATGGCACTTGCGATATCTGAATGGAATGATTTCATAGTCAATTTTTTTCTCCATTGAGCCTGGTAACGGTTTGGAGATGTTGAGATATGCACAAATTCTAGCATAAGAAGTATACCTTCTTTGTCTCATTGCTTCAAAGTGTTTGAGACATATTCCTAGGGTGCTTTTGGTCCCTCCTAATATTTCTTCCAGTCAAAACTCTTGAGGGAGTGAGTATAGTCGGATCGAGACTAGTGCGTGGGAGAAAACCTCCTTATTGGGGATGAATCGTTATGTCCAATATATTAAGAATAATCCAAATAATTTTAAGAAGTATGGACCCCCATCAAAAACTTGCTCTTTGTCTTCAAGATTGAAAAAAATTACTGTGAAGAAACCCTTTGACCCCAGTTGAAGCTCGTAGTGGCCTTTGGGCTTCCACCAATGGTGAATCCATTTCATCAAGTCCTTCTCAGATGGCCACAGTCCAAGAAATTTTCCAATCAAAGCATGATCCCTCATATAATATGTATGATCTCTGATCTGGATAGTGTTGAATGTGTTTCATGGAGCCATCAACACTTGCAGAAGACACTTTATTGGATCCCAAATATGATCCACCTTCGGATGGGAGGAATCGAGGTCTATGTCCATGGTTTTTCCTTTGTTGGATCCATCAAAAGAGGTCATGGCTCTGAGGTGAGATGGAATATCGAATGGTGGTTGAGTAGTCCCTAATCCCCCTGTCTTTGTCATCATTCCATTTTGGTAGGAGGGGGTTTGCACCCCGTCTTCTGGTGATGCCATGAATGGAATCAGATTAGCTATCGAAGGATGGTTCGATAGAAGTGAAGAAGGTGGAATCAGATCATCTATTGAAGGATGGTTCGCTAGAAGTGAAGAAGGAGAGCTATTGGGTGTCGATCCTGCCAGCACCAGAGTAAAACCCTTGAGAAACCTTATTTTGCAGAACGTCTGCTCTCTTCATCAAAAATATAATAGCGAGATACCACTTAAAAATTATGTTTTACATGCCCACATTTGTGGAGTTTTTTAAGATCTCGAAAGCATCTACCACAACATGGTAATTAATAATGTTTCAAAAAAAATTATTTGAATTAATTTCATTAAAATGTGTTTTTTCAACCAATTTTATTTTATTTTAATCTAAATTGAGATCAGTTTTTTTTTTTTTTTTAGTAATAAGATTTAAAATCTTTTTTGATTTATTAAGATTTTTTTT
>ML790231.1:633519-679358 GCA_009831015.1 Picea engelmannii
AGCTAGACAAAGAGGTGAACGTTTTGCTAATTGGGCCAATGAAATTGCTTAACACCTCTATGGCTATCAATGGATGACTCAGCCGCAACTTTTAGACCAAACAAAAGTTCAAATAGGGCAAGACGTCATCAACAATTAGGGTTTGTAAGGTCGCTAGGGCTAGTTAGGGTTTCCAAATTAAGAAAGTTTGAAAAAGTGTTTTGACTTGGAAAACTCAACGTTGCAATGTAGACTAGTGCCTTGGGTTAATGGAGTCAAAGAGAGAGGCTAAAGGCTTGGAAAGATTTAAACCTAAGGACGAGAGATTTAGGTTTAATGGTGTTGCAATGGCAGGGCCACCAAATCAAAACCCTAAGGGGAGGAGGCTCATTACGGTGTAGCTAAAGCTAGGCCTCATGCTCCTCCCTCTTTCATTAAGACTCTTTGGCAAAAATGACTAGCTATAAAACATAAATCTATGGCTGAAAAGTGTTGTTTGGGGGCAAAGATTTTCAAACCCTAAGAATCAAACCCTAGGTGTAAAATTAATTAGGCCTAGGACGTCTTCTTTCTTCAATTTATGTTTCAAACTAACTCAAGAAAAAGATGAACTAGTGTAGCAATGGCTAGGCTAGGTTCCTCTTAATCAAATGGCTTAAACAAGTCTTTATCATGGGGACATGAAGCAAGGACCTACTTGTGTGCTTGCTCCCTAGGGTTTCAATGATTAATCATAAAAATAACAATGTAACCATAAAAGTAAGATATTCTACCTACAACCATTCAATCAAGAATTTTTGCATGCAAAACATACTTACAAATCAATGAAGAGCCAAATCAAACCCTAGTTGTAACACCTTCCAATGATAAAAACACCATATGCATGCCAAAGATAATCCTTCCAAGAGTAGCGCCTCAACTCCAAGAGCCGATAACAAGACAAAAGACTAAAAGTATCACTCTCACAAGAGAGCAAGTTGTGTTATATCCAAAATGAGGCTCAACGTCCTCAATTTATATCATCCAAATGACCTTTAATTAACAAAATAGGTCATTAAAAACAGCCAACAAGGCTGACTTAACATTATTTCATTATTTGTCTCATTAAATGCTAAAATGTCAAAGTAAGAGCTAAAAAGGGAGACGTCAAGCCCCTCTGAGGGAGACGTTGGCCCTTTTTGGGCATCATCGGCATCCAAAAGGCAAAACGTTGGCCCCTCTGGGGCTCCTGCAACCTACCACACGTGCCAAATAGTCCCAGCATGCTGCCACATGCTCCAGAAATCGTCCAGCCTGCCCTGGGTGGCATCTTATCCATCAAATCCATCATCCCATCTGCAAGGGGTGATCCCCCCTAGGTCAATCTCTTCCAAAGTGTCCTGGTGAGGGCATCCTTCTGTCTTCTTCATGCAAGGGCTCATCATGACGTTTTCCTGCCTCTACCATCCCAACAACCATCTGATGGGCTCTTCAGCTCCATAGAGGTCCGAACTAATCATCTCCCCATGTGTACCGGTCCTCTGGTACCTGTCCGCCGGGTATGGTCCTGCACATCAAAGACTACGCCCTCCATGGGCTCATCAGTCCTAGAGATCATAGTAATGTAAATCATATCTCATCATTAAAGTTATCAAATATATGCATGAAATCCCTAACATATCATCTAAGAGCTCAAAGACATTACACAGATCTACTATACAAAGCTAAAGAAACCGACAGAAAAACCTATTGGGTCAAAACCCACAAGAGATGGAAAGTTTCCTCAGAAGATCATTCAAGCCATGTTTTATGTGGTGATATGGTTTTAGGGATGTCCAGTCATAGTAAGACCAAGGGCAGGTGTTGTCTATGGGTGCCTTTGTAGGAGGCGAGCTGTACCCGTCATGGATGCATTTTTTCCAAGCCCTTATTCCCTTAATCTTTTTATTCATTACTTTTCTTTCTTTTTTATTTCAAGGTCTGACCAGAGTGCAGTGCCTTGGCTTGGTGGCTAGAGTTGACAGCGTTACCCACTGGTATCTTCGCAAAAATGATAAGGTTGGCTCGTGATGAGACCCCCTTTCCTTTGGCCATGCAACCAAGGGTCACTGCCCTGGCTTGGTGACGAGATAGTGGCAATTTCATACTGCTAAATACCTATGAACATAATGGGTCGGCTCGTGATGAGACCTCCCATCCTCTTGGTTAGGTCTTGTTTTTTTTACTTATTTTTCTTAGGGTCCCTTCAGTTTCTTATCGAGAGGATTTTTATTGCTTTCTCGGGGATCCCCTGGGCGAAGCATCTCAAGGTTTTATTTTCCTATGGATTTTATCTTTTACCATCTGCTTTTACCCCCTGGGCCTTTAGCCCCTTCTTCCCACAAGACAAAGTGTAACCCTCAAAGGTCATCCTAATGGCCAGACTAGGGGAGTGGGATGGATGAGCGGGGCACAAGATGTAAAATGAATAAATATGGCGGGAGAGGACGATGGCTCTGCAAATCCCCTTTGGTGGCTAACCAAAACCCATGAATATCAACTTGCTAGGTTACCCCATCAATCACCCCAACAATGGTCAAGTGGATTAGTGTAAGATCCAAGCAGTCATCAGAAATGAAAGGAACCTAATGCATATATGAGAAGGTTATAACGATCAAATATGACACATACCATGATACCTCAGACCAATTACCTCATGGAGAAAGAGTCCTCTTCGATGCAAGCCCAGGCCAGTGGTGATGGAAACTGCTACTGCTGACAGGACAAATATGACGAAGAAGAGAGATGGGCCTTCCAAAGCCATTCTCAAGTCAACGTTGCTCTCGGTACTCCATGTCTATGACCATGTGGGCCTCGAGACATGATCTCCTAGTTATCCCTATATATCGGGGATAACATCTGGCTCCAACTCGGGTACATGTGCTAATTGTAGAGCGCATGAGAACCTCAGCAATCTCTGGCATAGACCTATGACCTGCTCACACTTGACAAGAAAGCATCAGTGACAAAAGGTGGGGTGGTATTGCCACCCCGCAAAGTATAACATGTGCATATAAGGCAGTCATAAATGCATATAGAAAGTAAAAGACTTACCTGTACTTACCTGCTGGCTGCATGTTGGTGTAGTCAAACAACCAATGAAGCCAATCTAGTAACGTCCCTTGATACCTGCCTTTGTGCTTCATCATAAACCAAAACAGTGATACATCAAGCACAATAATGTCATGAGTTAGAATATATGTCATATCATCAGGAATCTCAAATTCTAACTCATGGAGGTGGGTGGGAGGGACCAAATCCTGCCAAGTCCATCTCTGAGAAAAGTGCTCAATCCTATCCGAGAAAGGGCCATGAAAAATACAAGGTTCATAAAACCGACTCAAAGGGCTTGTAGACTGGTTACCTAGGACATCCTCATGCTCTAGAGTCAAGGAGAGAATTGACAAAGTTTTAGTAAATGACTGGCAAATCATCAAGGGAAAGTTAAAAAAAGAATAGAGCTAGCATTACCCAACCAACCCTTGAAGTCTAGGGTTTTCCTAGGAGGAAACTCAACATGAAAAAGGTATCTCCCAACTACACCCTTAATGGAAAAGCATGGTGAAGTAACAACAGGAGGTTGGGGCGAAAAACCATGAGAAACCTTCTTCAAGCAAACAATGTCTTTACTTATACCAAAATCTGAGCATGCAAGTGTTTGACAATCATATTCACAAAATAAGTCCAAATTCCCAGAAGAATAGTCATCAAAGTCCTCAAGGTATGACTAAAAATCATAAGGTATTGGGTCATCCTTGGTCCTTTGGATGGTAAAAATCTCATCTTCTTGTTTCCACTGGTCAAAAGTAATCTGTTGTGGTAATTGCAAGGGCAATGTCTGAAGATGACCTTTTATGTCATAGATGGGATCTGTATCATACTTAAATGCATCCCACCTACGTCTCCCAACATGTATGAACTCATCAAAATCAGCTATGTCAGTATCAGTGTCATAACATGCAGGATCTGAAAATTTTGAAAATTCATCCTCCCCTTCATCACAAGGTAAATCATTATCAAAAACTAGGGTAGGAGGGTAACTCATTGTTTATTCTTCTGCAGGAACTTCGAGGACTCTGGTGTTTTCAGCATGTGTCATTGTTTCATCCTCATGGACTTCTCCTTTATCTTTGATTGCACAGCAAGGGCCATCAACTTCGTTCAAAGCTTCCTTTTCTTCCTCACTTTATGGATCACGGAGCAAGGCGTCATCAGCATCTTGAGATAGAATGCAACTAACCTCTTTTTTCTTTTGTTGTGCAGGAGAAAAGGGCTCTTGGATTGCCTCATCAAAGGGA
The DNA here is from genome assembly GCA_009831015.1 of Picea engelmannii. Lineage (NCBI taxonomy): Eukaryota > Viridiplantae > Streptophyta > Pinopsida > Pinales > Pinaceae > Picea > Picea engelmannii. The sequence goes on from ML790231.1 coordinate 637,815, forward strand.
GGAGCACAGGTGGACACTTCATCATCTTGTTCAAGTTCTTGCTCCTCATCCATGTCTTCATTATGCTGGTCAAAAACTTGTTCCCCTCTCTCTTGCGTATCTTCAACAAAGTTTCCATGGGAGACCAGTTTTATCAAGCTGAGAGTGTCCATGGCATCGGTCTTGGTCATGAAAAGACTTTTTTCAATTTGAATGTCCATTTCATGAGCTTCTATAAAAGTTTCTGGATTTTTCTTATTTAGAAGGAAACTCAAATGTCCCTGAAGTCCATTAGTATAGAGGTAAACAAGGTATTTCTCTTCAGGATGATGGCTTGGAGGAATCTGGTAAAGCACTTTCTAGAATCTAGCACAGAAATCTCTGAGAATCTCAGACTCTTTTTGTTTTATGCCTTCAAGCTCTTTCAGCAATGATTATACATCTTCCATTTCCATGGTCCACTTTGCAACGAAAACCTCTTCAAAAAGTTCTATAGAATTGATGCTGGCAGCTAGAAGGTTATCATACCATCTTCTGGCCTCTCCATGCAGAGAAGCAGAGAAAAGTTTCATCACCAAATATTCATCTCTGTCGCTGACAGGGAAGTGTTGAAATAATTTCCAAAATCTTCTCATGTGAGACTTGGGACATTCTTCATCGATTCCAGCAAAACGAGGGAGGAAATCCTTATAACGAGGAGGCATTTTTCTGGGATATCCCGGGATTTCACTCATATCCAATGGTATGTAGTTTCTTGGGTCCCATTGTGAAGTCATTGTTGGCTTCTTCATCAGTGGAGTCGCCAGATAATTTCCTTGAAACTACCAAAGAATAGAGGGAAAAAAGGTAGTGGAGTCACCAGGTAAGCTTACAAGAAAGGTTTCTAAAGCAAGGCTCACCAAAGGTTTGTCGTTGAGGAAGTTTGACTCAGTGTTCCTCGGCAACGGTGCCAAAATGTTATCGCTCAGTTTGTAGGAAAGGTTTAAGTAGCCTGAAGGCAAGGCTCAAACTGGCGTAGCAGGAGCTTCCCCACCCACTGTCACCTCAATGGGGAGCTATTTCTACTTAGGGTGGCTAATCCCAAGGGAGACGTCCCTAGTAATCTGGAGTTCTGAAAGGTCTTAAGGTTTAAAGGATCAGGATGATAGTTTCCTTTCACAGATTACTGCCCCAAGAGATAGTCAAAGATGAAGATATTCCACTGAAAGGCAGTTGTTTGTGAGACAAGGCAAATAAAACTAGAAGTGTGCAGCAGTGGTTAGTACTTCAAATTTGTTAATGACTATATTTAATGTATACACATGAGCATAATAAATGTAATTATTGACGAAGTCAATGATTGCAAATAAAGACAAAAGGCTTATAATACTTCTTCAATAAATACAAAATGATAATTGCATTCAATGTATAAAATCAATCCTTACTATATCACAATGCAATAAATGTGCTCATACACCAATATTGTTGTTGCGTCACTATACAATTTAAAGGTGACGTCAAGCTTGTCTATATTAGTTTTGTTAGACAATGAGAAGGACGTTTTTCAAATTAAGCTAATGAGAATGATTAACGACTCAAAGTCTATCAATGAATGACAATGTCACAACGTTTCAAACCAAAACAAGAGCTCAAATTAGGTGTGACGTCATCCTAGGATTAGGGTTAGGTTAGCTAGACAAAGAGGTGAACATTTTGCTAATTGGGCCAATGAAATTGCTTAACACCTCTATGGCTATCAATGGATGACTCAGCCACAACTTTTAGACCAAACAAAAGTTCAAATAGGGCAAGACGTCATCAGCAATTAGGGTTAGTAAGGTCGCTAGGGTTAGTTAGGGTTTCCAAATTAAGAAAGTTTGAAAAAGTGTTTTGACTTGGAAAACTCAACGTTGCAATTTAGACTAGTGCCTTGGGTTAATGGAGTAAAAGAGAGAGGCTAAAGGCTTGGAAAGATTTAAACCTAAGGATGGGAGAGTTAGGTTTAATGGTGCTGCAATGGCAGGACCACCAAATCAAAACCCTAAGGGGAGGAGGCTCATTCCGGTGTAGCTAAAGCTAGGCCTCATGCTCCTCCCTCTTTCCTTAAGACTCTTTGGCAAAAACGGCTAGCTATAAAACATAAATCTATGGCTGAAAAGTGTTGTTTGGGGGCAAGGCTTTTCAAACCCTAAGAATCAAACCCTAGGTGTAAAATTAATTAGGCCTAGGATGTCTTCTTTCTTCAATTTATGTTTCAAACTAACTCAAGAAAAAGATGAAATAGTGTAGCAATGGCTAGGCTAGGTTCCTCTTAATCAAATGGCTTAAACAAGTCTTTATCATGGGGACATGAAGCAAGGACCTACTTGTGTGCTTGCTCCCTAGGGTTTCAATGATTAATCATAAAAATAACAATGTAACCATAAAAGTAAGATATTTTACCTACAACCATTCAATCAAGAAGTTTTGCATGCAAAACATACTTACAAATCAATGAAGAGCCAAATCAAACCCTAGTTGTAACACCTTCCAATGATAAAAACACCATATGAATGCCAAAGATACTCCTTCCAAGAGTAGCGCCTCAACTCCAAGAGCCAATAACAAGACAAAAGACTAAAAGTATCACTCTCACAAGAGAGCAAGTTGTGTTATATCCAAAATGAGGCTCAACGTCCTCAATTTATATGATCCAAGTGACCTTTAATTAACAAAATAGTTCATTAAAAACAGCCGACAAAGCTGACTTAACATTATTTCATTATTTGTCTCATTAAATGCTAAAATGTCAAAGTAAGAGCTAAAAAGGGAGACGTCAGGCCCCTCTAAGGGAGACGTTGTCCCTTTTTGGGCATCATCAGCATCCAGAAGGCAAAACGTTGGCCCCTATGGGGCTCCTGCAACCTGCCACACGTGCCAAATAGTCCCATCATGCTACCACATGCTCCAGAAATCATCCAGCCTACCCTGGGTGGCGTCCTGTCCATCAAAGCCATCATCCCATCTGCAAGGGGTGATCCCCCCTAGGTCAATCTCTGCCAAAGTGTCCTGGTGAGGGCATCCTTCTATCTTCTTCATGCAAGGGCTCATCATGACGTTGTCCTGCCTCTGCCATCCCAGCAACCATATGATGGGCTCTTCAGCCCCATGGAGGTCTAAACTAATCATCTCCCCATGTGTACCTATCCTTTGGTACCTGTCTGTCGGGTATGGTCCTGCACATCAAAGACTATGCCCTCCATGGGCTCATCAGTCCTAGAAATCATAGCAATGTAAATAATATCTCATCATTAAAGTTATCAAATATATGCATGAAATCCCTAACATATCATCTAAGAGCTCAAAGACATTACACAGATCTACTATACAAAGCTAAAGAAACCGATAGAAAAACCTATTGGGTCAAAACCCACAAGAGATGGAAAGTTTCCTCAGAAGATCATTCAAGCCATGTTTTATGCGGTGATATGGTTTTAGGGATGTCCATTCATAGTAAGATCAAGGGCAGGTGTTGTCTGTAGGTGCATTTGTAGGAGGCGAGTTGTACCTATCATGGATGCATTTTTTCCAAGCCCTTATTGCCTTAATCTTTTTATTCATTGCTTTTCTTTATTTTTTATTTCAAGGTCTGACCAGAGGACACTGCCTTGGATTGGTGGCCAGAGCTGATAGCGTTACCCACTGGTATCTTCACAGAAATGATAAGGCTGGCTCGTGATGATACCCCCTTTCCTTTGGCCATGCAACCAAAGATCATTGCCCTGGCTTGGTGACCAAATAGTGGCAATGTCATACTGCTAAATACCTATAAACATAATGGGCCGGCTCGTGATGAGACCTCCCATCCTCTTGGGTAGGTCTTTTTTTTTTACTTATTTTTCTTAGGGTCCCTTCAGTTTCTTATCGAGAGGCTTTTTATTTCTTTCTCAGGGATCCCCTGGGCGAAGCATCTCAAGGTTTTATTTTCCTATGGATTTTATCTTTTACCAGCTGCTTTTACCCCCTGGGCCTTTAGCCCCTTCTTCCCACAAGACAAAGTGTAACCCTCAAAGGTCATCCTAATGGCCAGACTAGGGGAGTGGGATGGATGAGCGGGGCACAAGATGTAAAATGAATAAAGATGGTGGGAGCGGACGATGGCTCTGCAAATCCCCTTTGGTGGCTAACCAAAACCCATGAATATCAACTTTCTAGGTTACCCCATCAATCACCCCAACAATGGTCAAGTGGATTAGTGTAAGATCCAAGAAGTCATCAGAAATGAAAGGAACCTAATGCATATATGAGAAGGTTATAACGATCAAATATGACACATACCATGATACGTCAGACCAATTACCTCATGGAGCAAGAGTCCTCTTTGATGCAAGCCCAGGCCGGTGGTGATGGAAATTGCTACTGCTGACAGGACAAATCTGACAAAGAAGAAGAGAGATGGGCCTTCCAGGGCCATGCTCAAGTCAACGCTGCTCTCGGTACTCCATGTCTAGGACCATGTGGGCCTCGAGACATGATCTCCTAGTTATCCCTAGATATCGGGGATAACATGAACAAAACAACAGTGTGTCAAGCCAACACTTATGCCACAGAAGAAATTTTATACAAGAAAAGCTTTCGCTCAGTTACACAAAACCTTGAGCGAAAATATAAAAGTTCCCTTTGGTGAACTGCCTCATAATGTGCCCTTCCTTGTCACCTTGGCTATCAAGACAATCAGTCCTCTTCTGCCTTGTGCTTCATAACCAAGACACCTGGGGTTTTTCCAAGTTCGATTTTCCTCAACTCGAATTGCCTCATTTCCTTAGCCGAATTGTTTGCTCAAGACTTGCTCTCCCAAAACTTCCATGATACCAAATGACTCCTTCACTTGGGTTTTATAGGTGCATTCCCGATGAACGTGTCCTTTCACCACAACAAGGTGCAACCTTCTATTTAGCCTAGCCGACCTTGCGAATGGGCACATGTCCTTTGGGTGAGTCAGCCAATTCACTGAAGCACACTCTTCCCAACTTGGTCGACTTTCCAAATTTCCAGTTTTTGGTGCCCAAGTCCTCTCCCTTGGTATGCATCCATCGCACAATCCATTCAGTCCAAATCCCCTTGCCACGACGAGTTCCCAAGGTGTCCAAGTTGTCTGGTTCTTGTCTCTCTTCGTTGTTTAGTCAGCTCCACTTGACATGCGCTAGAGTGCCCAAGGTATGGAGCCTCTGCAACCTTCAATTCAACTTTCAGTCAGTTGGGCGCTCATGTTGTTCGAGTACCCATCATCCAACTCATTCGTCTTTCGGTGAGGGCGCCCACCCAAATCACCACTTCGGTCTTCATCCTCCGTTTCAAGTTAAGTCATGGCAAGTTGTCTTTGGCACGAAAGCGCACAAAGATCCCAACTCTCCTATAAAGAGGTTGGGCACCCTCTAGCTCACCCAACTCATTGGCCTGACTCATGGAAGGAACATGCACGCCCAGTGAAACTCTTGGGGCATTACACCCTCCCCCACTCAAATTCCTTGTCATCCCAACAATCCCAACATGCTTCACTTGTCGCGATCACCAATGGCATTCATTATGCTTGCCCAAATTCTGCCTCATGTCTCCATGGTGTGTCGTTACTTTGGTTTCTTTTGCTGCCAGTGTGTGTTGGATCCCCTTGTGACTTAGTTGATCAAGTAGTTAGTTTGATCATGACGCTACTTCGCAAAAACTCACCCCAACACCAAATCAACTAGTTCTCTTCACAATTGTTCAAATCTCGCATCCTCCACGACAATGTGGTGTCTGTCTTCCTGACACCAACTCTTTTTGTTTTCGTCCCCACGATAGTTCTTTGTCATCTTTGATGGCGTCCTTGTGATAGCAGCTAGTTGGTTCATTGTTGTCTTCATGACAGCGAGCCAACAAGCCCTTGTTCTAATTTGAGACTGGAAGGGGGCAGCTCCCCAAACTACCACTTCCTTCATCGTTTCGTTTCTTCATAAGCTGCAGAGCATCACCATACCTCTACGTCAAATACATCAACAATGGGACATTGGAACCAATTCGGCCTTCACTCTCTTCCACGAGAAGCCTAAGTTCTAGATCGTAAGGCCACTCACCATCTCCAAGTGTCTCTGTGTTTAGTCCAACTTCCTTCCCGGAACGTTTGTACTATAGTTGTTGTTCCTCTCCACAATGCACTTCTGTAGTGATTATCTCTACTTTATGTTCCTCAAGTTCACCCTTCTTCATTTCTTTTGCCTGCATCCTTGACATACTCTCTTGGTAGAAACCTATGAATTTCTCCATGGCATGCACCATGTTACCCAAGATATTCTCAATCTTGTTAACTCGCCATTCTAAGTCTTCCAATAGTTCTACTTCATTTGAGTTCTTCATTTCAGCCATCTCTTCACCTTGTCCACCAGTGTCTACGGAATATTTTTAATTATCCACCAAAATCAAGGATGACATCTTCATCCCTCGACTCTCTCGGATCGTAGGCACCAAGCATGGAGTTGGCCCTGACATGATAGCTAAACAGTTAATGTGCGGTATGGGGAATGCCTTCTCCATTCGCATGAACTCCTACCCCAAAATCACTTCATAATCATCTATCGACACAATGGTGAAGTTCGTCCTCTCGGTCTAGTCCCTAAGCTTCGTAGGAATGTTCTTGGAAGTTCCTCCAATTTCATGTTCACCTGAGTTAACTGCCTTGAAGGAAGTTCGTGCTTGCTCGAATTGTATTCCAAGTCTTCATGCGATGTCTTCCCTCATGAAGTTATGAGTAGTACCAATGTCCACCATCACCAAAGTCATTTTCCCATTGATCTTTTCCTAAACATAGCTAATCTTTGTCACGTCAGGGTCTTGAGTGATCGTTGGTTGTGCTTCCGCATCAACACCAAAAACCTGTAGCACACCTACAGATGGGTTCTCTACCTGCTCCAAGGTGTTCACCTTTTCCTTCAACAGAAAATTCTTAGAATAATGCTCTTTTGCACATATCCAACAAGAAAATGGTTTCTTTTCTTTCGGTGTTTTCGGTGGCTTCGCACCGTCTTCGTTGTTCTTGTGATTCGGATTATTTTCGGCACGAAATGAGAGCGGAGATATAATAAAGAAATGCACATAGATATTGCAGATATTCAATAATATAACAGAAATGTATCATAGATGCAACCATAAACACAGATATACAGTAATACACGATTTCTATTAATCAAAGAAATGTACAGAAACTGTAAAAATACAGAGTGAAAGACTCGCTAGAATGGTGGCAGCTTATCTCTGAGAAGAGATGTGACGGCTACTCGTATTCGCAAGAAGATGATTACAATGAGGATTTGAAGGCCCTTTTACAATAAACAGGAATTCCAAAATTCCTAAACATCCAAAAACCTAACCCTAGGAGATGAAGTGCCAAAAGTCATGTGGGCACCGTTTGGGTAAGTGAGTACATCAACTTCCCGGGGTCATAACTTTTGCATACGATCTTCGTTTTAGGCGTGTGATAGCTCGTTGGAAAGTTATCGTCGAGGAGATTCATTTTGGGGGATCAATCAAGCCTTAGGATATCATTGAGAACATATATCTCGAAAAACATTCATTTGGGCCCTCAAAATGGCCCCGGTAGTTAAAACCTGCTAAAAATAGTAAATTCCCAAAATTGTCAAAAAGTCGTTTTGAGCCATTTGGAAAAGGTGGGTGGCCACCGATATCCACCTAGATCATATTGGTTGTATTTATATTTTCCTTATCCTTCTTCTTCTTTCCTTTTTGCTTCTCACATTGGCCTTCATCGCAGCTTGGACTTGTTTTGGCTTCACCCTTTAAGTCCAAGAGCTTGTCTGTTGCGGTGATCATTGCTACAAGGGTTTGTGATCCTTTTCGGTGTCACTATCATTTGTGTGTGAACCGACCATCTATGCGTTCATAAGAACTTTCATAGTTCGTGAAACCTTGCCAAAAGTGCTTCATACTTCCCCCAAATCTTGCGTTACGAACTTTGCACCAACCTTTAATTTTTGTTGTCGCCGAACCCAAAGTCAACTTCACTATTTTTTGAGTAGAGTGTTCAATGAACTTGCCAAATTCTGCAAAATCGTTGCTCTAATACCAATTTTCACGGACCTGGCGAGTCTACGGTTGGGCGACAAAAACACCCAATGCCCCTAGTCACCATGTAGCACCAGCGTCTTTTGTTCGACGGAAATACCACACCAAAATACTTAACCTAGGCTATGCCTTCACTTCGTTCTATCATTACTTAAGTTATGAGTGGGTTTCTTATACTTAGAATTATTCCAACAGTAAAAGAGACCATTCATACAAAGTGAAAACATAAAATGAATGTGGGCAACCAAATTGGCCTAACACCCCAAAAGCTTATTTATGAACAAAATTGAAGTGTGCCAAGCCAATACTTGTGCCACACAAGAAATTTTATACAAGAAGAGCTTATGCTTAGTTACACAAAACCTTGAATGAAAATAAAACAACTCCCTTCGGTGAACTTCCTCCTTCTGCGTCCTTCCTTGTCACCTTGGCTACCAAGACAACTGATCATCTTCTCCCTAGTGCTTCATAACCAAGACACCTGTGGTTTTTCCAAGTTCACCTTTTCTGAGTTCAACTTACCTCATTGCCTTAGCTTAATTGTTTTCTCAATACTTGGTCTCCAAAAAAAATTATGATCCAAATGACTCCTTCACTTGGGTTTTATAGGCGTGTTCCTGACAAACACACCCTTTCATCATGATAGGATGCAACCTTTTTAAGGGGTGCACGTTCGTTGGGTGATTCGGCCGACACACCCAAGCGTTCTCTTCGTAACTTGACTAACTTTCCCATTTTTTGGTTTTTGGTGCCCAAGTCCTCTCCCTTGATCTACGTCTGATGCATGATTTGGTCGGTCCAACTCCCCTTGGCACGACAAGAACCCAAGGCATCTGAGTCATCTGGTTCTTGTCACTCTTCTTCATTTAGTTGGCTTCCCTTAGAGCGCGCTCAGGCACCCAAGGTATGGAGCCTCCACAACCTTCGGTTCAACTTTTGGTTGGTTGGGCGCTCATGTTGTCGGAGCACCCATCGTCCAACTTTCCCATATTCAACCATTCATCATTCGGTGAGGGTGTCTATGGTCAGAATGGTTCCCACCCAACTCGCCACTTCGATATTCATCCTCCATCACAAATTAAGTCATGGAAAGTTGTCTTCGGCATGAAAGTGCCCGAAGATCATGTTGAGGAAAATGTATAGGAAACCTTACTCAAGCATTTTCAAATCTTGTCGGGCTAAGAAAATATAGTTGGGAATGTCACACGGGTTTATAGCCTAAAAGACAATCGCTTAATCCATAGGTATTAAGTACAAGGGACCAAGGTTGGCTTTTATATATTATATATAACAATGAAAAAGTAATAAACTTAAACAAAAGTTACATGAATGTGTACAAAAATTACAAGAATGTGTACATGGAGATAAAAGCAAAAGAGTGAACTAGATCATTAAAACACATGTGTGAAACTAAAACAGTAATCCGATTTTTTATTTATTTCATTCTGAGATACAAAACTTAGTTCTCTTTACAAACCCCTACGAGGGTAGGGACCAAAGTCGTACTTAGAAGCCTTCGACGGGAACCATACAAAAATAATCTGACAACAAAAAGAAAATTGAAGTTAAATATCTGGATCAACTTGCCACAAAATGTTGCCACTTGACTCTGCAAGATATTCTTTATCAGTCATGAAATTCAATTCATAAACAAACAAGAATACATAGACTACCAAAGATAAATCATACACCTTTAAAACAAGCTACTGAAATATGTGATTCAGTTTTTGAATCATGCTACCTTCAATAAGACCATGTTGTCATCAAGAGGGTTAAGTCTTATAGTAAACTCTGAATGAATGAAAGTTGAAAGTATATCACTAGTATAGAGCAAACCTTATGGTTGTAGTTCTCCTTCTATTCTCTCCCTTTGTCTCTTCATCTCATTGAGATTTTATTCCTTCTCAATAAGTTATGGTAGTTCAACTACCTTTCTTTAGATAATTCAAATTAGCTTAACTTAGTTGAGACAAATAATAGTAGTATATATAAATAAGGGTCTAATTAAATAATAATTAAATAGGTGGGACCCCTTGTGACTCCCAATTATTTATTTTAATAATCATCAAACATGAAATATAAAACTCAATCATTTGATTCAAATATCTTCCTTGTAACTCTTGTGCTCATATCTATAATCAAATATTTAAATATTAGCAAAATATAATATGACCATATCCAAAAATATCATTATATCCATGCTGTAAAAAAACATGCATAAATATATGCTTGTTGTCCAAAATATTTTGAAAGTGAAAGGATTGTCTTCAACATAAAAATTAACATTAAACACCATCAAAAACTGTATTTACTATGAGAGGCATTTGGCCTCTTTTCACTGTTGTCCCCTTTTGATCTTTTTGTGGCAGCCTTAGGCTAATTGGAACCTTGATGTTGAACTGCGTTGACAACATGAGAACAAACATATTTAAGATGAAGGCGAGAGGACACAAATTCGAAGGACTCTTTAGATGATTTGGAGGAAATGGTCACCCCTTTTCCTTTATCCTACACAGGCTTGGGAACATCGGCTTTTAATCTCTTACTAGCATCAGATGACTACACGGGTGAGACAACATGATCATCTTGGGAAATTTGATTCTTTGGTGGTGGCGGAGGGGGTAATGGAAAAGAAGCAGTAGGCCAACCTTGGTGATGAACAGTAGGCTGGTGGACAATATCTTGCCAACCATTGTTGGCAAGTGTTTCTAGTTGCATTGATACATGAGAAGGGACTCGGATACTGGAAAAGTTCTTATGTGCTTGGAAGGGAGGTATTTCAGGTTGGGGATGGAGGATCCCATGGTCATCTAGGTTGAAGAACCCAACTTGAAAAAGATGATTCAATTTTTGTGGATCGGCATCGAAATGTATGGAAAACCGAGGTCTTCAATGACCTCTTTGCCAATTTCCCCTGCCTCTATTGCCTCTACCATTACTGCCTCTGCTAAAGAAGCTCATCCTAAAGCAATATTCCAATATGTCATGAAAACTCTTAAAAATACATGCATAAAACTCTACATAAATAAAATCAGAAGGTTGGCTCTAATATTCACCACAGAAGCACATGCAATACATCCATCAACATTTAGAAACTCAATCAATCAATTTTCCATTTGAATAGGGAGTGGTAGGGTTATTGGGAAGATGAGGGGTTTATAATGTGCGAAAAATGGTAGCATGGATGGGATAAGATAAACAAATATTGTTCAAGCAAATGCAGAAGTAATGGAGAGTGCATCTATATCCAATCCTCAAACACCAGTCATCAACCATCTTTTATATTAATCCCTTTTCTTTCATAAATAATTTTAAATTCATAATAATAGAACATGGAATGTCATAAGTGTATATGGGAAGGTGAGGGGATTATAATGTGTGGAAAATGGTATAATGAAAGGGAACAAAAACGATTATTGTTCTATTATACACCATAATATCCAACCAACACCATCAATAACATAATTGCAAAAACACTTCCTTGTTTCATAATTTAAATCCAATACACAACTATCTCCATCTCATTCAATATCAAATTTTAGGTAAGCTCTTGGATTGTAAATTGCACAACTCCCACTTCCCTTTATTTTTTTCAGCAGAGCTTGTAGGGAAAAGTTGTTGACAGAGTCATTCCACCCATTAAAACCAACTATACCAAGCGCTCAATGGGGCTGAGAACGCAACAAAAGCCATCAACCAACCCTAAATAAATGTTGTGTAAACAAACTAGGTTCAAAACCCATGTGAAACTGGTATTATGTTATTTTAACATTATATAGTTTCTAAAATCGACCAAAAACCCCAAAGATGATCAATCCACGAACCAAGATTTAATACGAATGAAAAATCTTCCCACTCTACACTTGTATTTCCTTTATTCGTAGAGTTCATTTTTTTATAATAGATTGTCAGCAGAGATACTCAACACCACTAACATAGACCATACCAAGCACATGATAGAACATCACATAAGTCAACAGGTCTTCAACATATGAGGCATGTGTCATAAATTTCAATGATTTTTGTGTAACAGACTGGGTTCAAAACCTAGTGAACCTGGTGTTATTATTCTAACATCATATAAAAAAAAAATCGACAAAACCCCATGGATACATGACAAATAAGATGTGAATAGCCAACCTCTCCAATGTTAGATTAGCCATTGATAACAGACATCGAGCTCATATTTTGAAATTGTGACTCATCAATAAGAGAACTGAGGTCTGGGCAAGCACGAAGGAGAACACTTCAAGGGTTTTGCAAAAAAGAATATTTTAACCGTCTCTTATCACAAAATATCTCTCTATAGACCCCTCATGGAGACCGCAAGAAAATATGCCCATATGTATACAAACAGTTGATAGGTTGTTCAAAGGAGCTACAAAAAATTTCAAGACTGGGTAATGGAAAAACAACCATTCTTTTATATCACAGCGAGAAGAAAACCCTCGAATTTTAATGACCAGAGACAATTGAAACCCGAACAAAATTTTCCATAATTCTTTACTAACAAGTATAGAAATAGAGAAACCACATATTCTGGACGCAATGTCATTCAAACAAAAAGGAAATTTCGACTATAAAAACCAACTACATCACATAAACGCCAACAGGGAGGAAGCCCATTCCATACGCAATTTCACAGTCGAGAACCACATACATTCATTTAACTTCAGAAGCACACACAGTTTGCAAGTAAACCTAAGAGAAAACCTCACAATTTTATTTTGAGTGGAGTTATATTTCATGAATGGAGAGGTGAAAACTCTCATACCTGTAAGCAGAATGCCAAAACCCAAATAAGAATGATTATTTTTTCCAAGGTCGAGCAAAGTGGAGGCAGCACCATCCAAAAAAATCACCCAAATGTGAACCAAGTGAGGGTGGCGACCTCGAGGTGGGGTTAGAGAGACATGCAATAATTGTACGTCGTATCTTACATTAAACCCTTCAACCATAGCCCAGTACAAGTGCACTAACACCTCCAGCGCATAATCCACCATGGTTTCCAAACAAAAAATCAATACAAGTCGGGTGTGCCACCTTCCATAAGGTTTTCAAGTTTAATGTGTGCACTTTAACACTTAGAACAAAGTATAATGTGTGTCCCCCTTTTTTTTCTAGGGAAGCATTTCCACCCTAGTAAACCTTAACAATAGTGCATGATACTCAACAAGAAATCATAAGTGCAACATTCCATAACCATATACAACCCATGTTTGGAGTTCAAATCAACCACTCAAAATATATATGCAACAGAATAAACCAAGATGCTCATTAAATCAACACATTCCCTTTCCTCTTTAAATCCAATTGCCAATAAACTTATCATTCATTTATCTCACATGAAGGCAGTTTCGAACTTTTTTTTAAAACTGTAGAGTCATTTTTGCAAAATAGGGGTGAGCGCATAAAAAGACGTGGTATCCTTCATCATCATTCACATACGGGGTCCCACCTATCTAGTATATTATTAATTATATATAAATAATAATGCATTGCAACCTATTTGCAGGCAGGAATCCATGTTGTGCTTTTCGACATCAACAGACCCCAACTCGCCTATAAATAGGTTGGGTGCCCTCTAGCTCACCTAACTCATTAGCCTAACTCGTGGAAGGAGCACACGCACCCGGTAAAACTCTTGGGAAGTTACAGTAGAGAAATCAAAGCATTATTATACCTACCTCCAACAGGTATATAGCAATCGATTTTAAATGTACTTAAAAAAAATCGAACCTCTAAAGTTTTAAGTTTTATAATGTTTAACAAAAAAATAATAATTTAATTTTTTTTAAATAAAAATAAAAATAAAATAAAAATTTTAAATTCATTATTTTTTATTTTTATTGGTGGAAATAGTCGATTTGACTAATTTCCTCAATATGAATGTAACATTTTAGGAAAATAAATTAATAAAAAAAACATTTAAAAATTAAAAAAACATTATAATTTCACGTTTGTATGTTTGCATACTAATGTTTAATGGCAATGCTTACAATGTTTGGTTGGCTGAATCAAATTCAACTACGTGATGACTTAACGTATTTAATTACCTTTGTATTGTCCTCACCTCGTTCTACGACAGATTCCATAAAACATCTTATTAAATATTTTCCTTTTAATTAATTTTTTAAAATCCTGCAAATTGGCAAGTGGCATTGATGGAAACATGCATCTTAGATATTGTTGGCCCTTGACCAAGTTTTGAGGAATACTTGGTCATATTTGACTGTTTTTGGTACTCCGACATCCAGTCGGAGAAGGAGTGCATGGTGAAGAGGAGATCACAGGATCTCTGCCCCTTTTTAGGGTTTTTTGGGCTTTTTGGGCTTTTTGGGAATATTGTAATGAGAAAGGGATATCAGCCCTTATTTAGGCCTTTTGTATGTATAAATAGAAGGGTAGGCAATGTAAGAAAGGAGAGGTGTGTGTTAGCTATGTGATGTAAAGTGAATGGCTTAGTGTGTAAAGTATATCTATGTGATCAGACGTCTATGTGACTGTAAGAGCTCTCTGCCTACTGTAAGTATTGTAAGTGATGAGTGCACGGGTCAGGGAAGGACTTAGTGCTTGGATCTACTTGGAGAAAGAGGATCTAGCAAGCTGCGCAAATCTCTTGTCCTAGGCGGGGTAGGATCTTGAAGGCTTTGTGATGTAACTTGTTTTACAAAATATAATAACAGAAGAAGACTTTGTAGACGTAGCCCCATGGTGGGGGTGAACCACGATAACTCTGTGTATTGTGTTAATGTGTGTGTCTCTCTCTTGCTAAGTGCTTTGATATGTTTAGATAGATCTATTGATGCTTTGTGCTTATGAGATATGAATGCATGCTAGATATGATATATAAGATGCTAAGTGCTTAATCTATTAGGTATAACCTATTTATCGTTGCTAAGTGCCAGATTTGAGTAATTACTGAGGTGCCATGTGCTTTCTGTGAAGTGCATTAATGAATGTATGTTAAGGAATAACTGATGCTAAGTGCGTTGTAAGCAAGATAATCACATATCTGTGTCCCAGCTAATGTTGCAGACACCTGAGTCTTGCAACCACCCCTACCTCTACCTCGAGTTAGAATCCATCTTCTTCCGAGGTGTTGTCGAAAGGGATGGTAGCTAGGGTTTTGTCGGTGTGATCTTAAGTGTTGAACCCTGGGTCTTCCCCTGTGCCAATAAATGGTTTCATTGCTGGGACCTGAAACTGTGATTGTTGGGAACTGAAGAAGACAAAGCTTTGTGCAAAATAAGCTTTGTGCGTAGATCTGTTGCCCTAGTGCGCAATGTTTTGTTTGACCTGTGAATCTGTGTGCCAAGAAAGAGAGGTCAGATCTGAAGAAAAGAGGTTAGATCTGAAGAAAAGAAGTCAGATCTGCGAAGAAAAGAGGTCAGATCTGCAAGAAAAAGGTAATATCTGTAATCTTTGTGCTTTGATAAAGGTAAGAATAGTTAAAAGTCTTAGATCTGGAAGCTTTGTGCTCTATAGAAGTAAGATAAGTGGAAATTTTTGTTTCTAAAGCATGGATTTAGGTATGCTTGATAAATTTTGTCCTAGCTTGAAAACAAGGGCATTGTTAGATGAAAGAAAGTTTGATATGAATAATAATAGATATGTTATACCTATGCATAGAAAAAATGTTTGGACTAACAGATGGATGCAGGATCCTCGAAATAATTTGTTGCAGGCTAGCTACCATGATCCCGACGCGCAGTATAGAAAAAGTTGGGGATCATTTAAAAGAAAAAGAGGATTGAACCTATGTTACAGTTGCAGAAAACCAGGACATCTAGCTAAGGAGTGCCCTGGTGGAAGAACGAATTGTCTTTGTTGTAAGGCTATGGACCATGAAGTACTAGATTGCCCTAGAATGATTGATAGACTTGAAAAGATGAATATAGAGCAAGCAAAACCTAAAGGAGATCAAGAGAATTAGATTATATAGGAACCCCAGAAAGAATCGGAGATTATGTTACTGAAAATGAAAGACACCCTGAATGATCTCAGAGATATCATCTTATTAGAGATCCTCAAGAAGAAAGAACAAGTCGAAGTGAGAATAGGGGACTTAGACATTGACTGTACTCTGGATGAGGAAACACTGATAAACATCATGACTGAAAGCACTTGGAAAACCCTAGGAAGACCTGCTCTGGTTCCTTCACTAGGAGGAGTAAGCTTGTTTAAAGGAAAATTGGTAACCTTATGTGGACGGATTACCCAGATAGCCATGACTACCCATGGCACCTCAATAGAAGAAGATTTTGAGATTGTTAAGTTTGTGGAAAGCAGTGATTCATTTCTAGTTTTGTTAGGCAAAACTTGGATTGCAAAAGATCAGAGTCAAAAGCAAGAAGAGGTAGACTTAAAACAAAAGAAGCAAGAGTTAAAGGCTTTCGTGGACAGAAGAATAGCGCACTTAATCAAAGAACAGGAGGATAGCGCGAAGCTATTTAGGTATCAAGACTTGAATATCGGAGCTGAATGAGTACAAGAACAAGAAAGTAGGGCACCTACCCCAGAGCTAATGAAGGAAGAAACATCGATCCTGAACCCTACCCCACAACGCAAAGTCACCATGCCTAAAGAAGAAAAGAGTCAAAATGGAAAAAGGTTGACTAAGATGAAGCTCACTGGCAAGAAGTCGAGGAAACTCATGAAGAAGAAAGTGAAGTTGGAAAAATTACAAAATGTGCCAGAAGGAACCCCGTAGAAGGAAAACATCCAGAATTTGAACTTCGCTAGGATATCAAAACAGCGACACCCAGTACTTCGTCGTGGCAAAGCAATATAGTCATTGACCAATATACCCGTTCAACTTCCACCCCAAACGGGCATAAAAGCATTAAAATACCACCACCAGACCATTGGACCTCACCTAAACAATAGATCAACGGTCATGGAACCTTCATATCCGTTGCAAGCAGTCTGTTGTAGAGTTACTTACTTATTCTTTCACGCCATGCCCGGAAGACACTTTTGTCAATTGAGAACTTGAGCTTATAGAATACCCGTGTTATGAAATAGTGATTACTCCAGCTTTATTCTCTATCTTATTACGATACCAACAGTCCATTGACAACCCGAGACAGTGATCCTGAGATTACATGTCCGATGAGCTTAGCGCAGCAGAAGAATTGGTGAAAGAAGTACTTGCTAGCTTAAGGATAGAAAGAGTCATGTTGGAAAGAGGAATGTCCATCAGAGTCCAAGGCTGGTCGTTGAAAGGTGTGGCATCCTCCCCATCAACTTCTCGAGCTGGAACATCTTGAGTCGGTGTAGAGTCGAGAACTAAGCATAGAGACGACACATCCAACACGAAGTTAGTAACAACCATCCTACCAGCTTACATTCCCCCTCTAAGTGGTGAGATTAATAGGGACAGTGTCCCTAGAGACTTTGAATACACCCTAGTCACTGCATATCTACTGAAAGGAGTTCGCACCTACCACGCAGATCAAGACAAGGTTACAGCATTGAAGTTTTGCGACTTCAACCTAGGATACTGTAAAGCCTACGGCATGCTCGCGCCATCTAAGTACTTAACGAGTAATAAGGTTCGAAATTCGAAGATCGTCCCTTAGTAATGGACGATAAACCTTGCGTAGTCTACTCTACTCAACGTTATGAAAATACCTCACTTCGGCAGACATCGGGAGATGATTGCTTGTGTGAAATTGCTGCTAGCAAGTTACCACGGAGGATACCTATGGTTAAATTGTCACATAACTATTGATCCGGCATTGATCAACAGGATTACCAGGCTTACCATGGAGGGCCATGATCCCCATGAGTACTACCCTGGAAAGACCGTAGACCACGTTCTTTCACAAAATATTAAAGAGGCTTATGGAAATGTTGAAAAAGGCGCGTGAGGTTATAAGGTAGCCTCTATCGAGAGTGGCGCAGTGCGCCTCACATGTCAACTAATAGCAGGGAAGCTGGTATGTAAGAATAGACCTACACAAGTATTAGGCTTCGTAGTGGACCTCGCAGGAAAATGCGCAGAGGGACCACAAATTAATTGGGCAAAATACTTGGTCAATTAGCTAGAAATTGACTGTAGAGAAGCCCAGGACCAAGGGCATGAATTCCACTTTAGTTGGTTGTTAATATCGATCGCCTTTGTTGCATGGGAGCTACCAAAAGGCACAACCTTCCTAAGCCTCGACCCATTCGAACCATTAGCTGCGAAGTTCAGTACCTTATGGTACTCGACAGACATGAGAAAGCAATGGCAATCAAATACCATTTTTCACGAATATTATAACCAAATGAAAGCAGCCATAGGGGGTGAACCTCGCATAAGCCCGAACACTTTACAAAGGTTCCAACCTCTTATAAAGTTCAGCATTGACCACCACTTTATATACCTAACTCCACACGTTGTTGAACACCAAGAACAGCTTCAGTCCTATTATAAGCTGACTGAAGAAGACCTAGAAGAAATCACCAAGGAATGGTTGGTGGACCTCCTTGTTCTAGCAGATCCATCGGAAATTTCAGACATTGACAGCCCAGAAGTTGCGCAGGACACACCTGGGCCTAGTAAGATGAAGAATACAAAGAAGACAAAGGAAACAAAGAAGCCTGAAGAGGTTCAGGATGTATATAGCTACTCTGTAAAGAAAGCTTCCATCACACCTGATCAAGAAGGTAACAACAAAGACCTAGAGGAAGTTGAACAACAACCAGAGGATGAAATCAAAGTTCCAAAGAAGAGAAAAGGGTCACCTTCGAAGTCTTCCTCTAAGAAGAAAGAAAAAGTGACCGTGACCAAGATGAAGACCACGCTCACCCCTGATGACTTCAGCTTTATCCTCGCAACTTTGAATGAAGCCATAGAAGAAATTATAGAAAAGAAGGAGGCTAGGAAATCGACGATGTACGACAGAATTGAAGCGGATCTCTAAGGAGTACAATGAGCACTTAAGTCTAACCACACAGTCTCCACTGCACCCATGCCAGAAGGAACAACAGAAGCAAGAGATGAATCAGTTCAACTCCACAGGATTGCCGACATAGTCGAAGTATGCCTTTGGAAAGAAGAAGAAGTAATAGGGCAGGCCACCCAGACCCTAAAGAAAGCATAGGAGGAAATCATAGAGCAGCATCGAGTTGCACAGCAAGAGAAGGAGACCATCCAAGAAAAATTTGATAAAAACAGAGAAAAAATTCAAAAGGAGAAGGAGCAGCTTCTCGCAAAGCAAATTGAGATCAAAGAAGTTGTCAACAGAGCATTTCTCTCTGTGACCAGCTTCGAACAAAAGGTTGAAGAACCCTTATACCGTCAAGTGATGAAACTTGTTGAAGTTATTCAGCAACTGCAGCAAAGATTCATGGACTTAGAGCTTTAGATCATCCCAAGTAACCCGCAAGAAGAGCACAACCAGCAAGAAATAACTGCCTGGGGTACAGTAGAAAGGATTAAAGAACTCACTGAAGAATGCAAACAACTAAGTACCAGAAGTGCGCAGATACATGAGAAATTGACCAAGAACCCGCAATTGCATAAACTGGAGTCGCAACTCCAGGAGGCGAAGCAGCATGCAGATATACTTCAGATGAAGTTGAAGGCCCTATCAACATAGAGAAAATGAAGTGATCCCACGAGCAACGCATCGCAAAATAGAAGATCTACATGATCCAAAATAAGGTCATAGAAGTGACGTAGTAACTTCAACCTTTGCAGGATAAGGCATGTCAACTATTTTTAGAGATTGAGAACCAAGGGGCAGAGCTACAACAAGTCATGATTACAGCAGAGCAGTGCCTATAACGACCAGTCAATAACGCACTCATCCAAGAGTTCATCGAGCAGGAGGAAATCGCAAAGCAACAGGTCGAAGCGGCTCGAGCCAAACTGGAGGTGCTTGAAGCAGAATTGGCCAGACCTCAGTGACTCGGGACGAGTCACAGGTGAGTGTTGGGGGCCTGTTGGCCCTTAACCAAGTTTTGACGAATACTTGGTCATATTTGACCATTTTTGCTACTCCGACATCCAATCGGAGAAGGAGCGCATGGTGAAGAGGAGATCACGGGATCTCCGCCCCTTTTTAGGGATTTTTGGGCTTTCTGGGATTTTTGGGAATATTGTAATGGGGAAGGGATATCGGCCCTTATTTAGTCCTTTTGTATGTATAAATATAAGGATAGGCAATGTAAGAAAAGAGACGTGTGTGTCAGCTATGTGATGTAAAGTGAATGGTTTAGTGCATAAAGTAGATCTGTGTGATCAGACGTCTGTGTGACTGTAAGAGCTATGTTCCTATTGTAAGTATTGTAAGTGTTGAGTGCATGGGTCAGCGAAGGACTTAGTGCTTGGATCTACCCGGGGAAAGAGGATCTAGTGAGCTATGCAGATCTCTTGTCCTAGGCGGGGTAGGATCTTGAAGGATTTGTGTTGTAACTTGGTTTACAGAAGAAGACTTTGTGGACGTAGCCCCAGGGTGGGGGTGAACCACGGTAACTCTGTGTATTGTGCTGATGTGTTTGTCTCTCTCTTGTTAAGTGCTTTGATATGTTTAGATAGATCTATTTATGCTTTGTGCTTATGAGATATGAATGCATTCTAGATATGATATGTAATATGTTAAGTGCTTAATCTATTAGGTATAACTTGTTTATCGTTGCTAAGTGTCAGATATGAGTAATTACTATGGTGCTATGTGCTTTCTGCGAAGTGCATTAATGAATGTATGTTAAGGAATAACTGATGCTAAGTGCATTGTAAGAAATATAATCACAGATCTGTGTCCCAGCTAAGGTTGCAGACACCTGAGTCTTGCAACCACCCCTGCCTCTACCTTAGGTGAGACTGCATCTGCTTCGCAGGTGTTGTCGAAAGGGTCGGTAGCTAGGGTTTTGTTAGTGCTCTCTTGAGCGTTGAACCATGGGTATGCCCCTATGCCAATAGATATAATACACTTGATAAACATTAGGGTTTGAATAACGCTTTTTTCATCCTTTTGTCTTAGAAATAAAATGGTTGTGTAAAAAAAATGGGATTTTTTTGTGCATTTTCTAAAATTAGAAGTATTGTTGGGAAACATGTCCTTCCTTATTAAGTACGTCATTTACATTTTTTGTATTTTTTCTATCAGGTCCTTGTACTGGTTATTTCAAGGTCACATGTTTGAGCCAGGTCCCCTGCACATTCAAGGTCTCATAGATAAGAAACCACTGGTGATTATCTTTTTTCACACAAAAGAGAACTCTCTCTATATTTTTAGGGGTATTTTATTTATAATGTCAATGTTAACAGAGTTGAGATCTTTTTTTTTTCAAGGCAAAAATGAAGCTCTTTGTTTTCTACACTTAAATTTTGAAATGCCACTTCTTAAGCAATATTCATAAGAGGTTTATACCTTTTGCTTTGAACTCTTGATCTTTTCCCGTATCTTCCATGCCCCCACACCAATGACAACACTAATATTCATTTGAATATTGTGTGTTGTGCTAAGTGGATCTATTTGTTTCTCTTTCTCAAAATTATCAATTTACTATCAGTTTCATGTTCAAGTAGTTACAATAATACTTGGTATATTTTTTATATTTTCTCACTAATTCTCAAAGTACACATATTCTTTTTAGAAAGCTTAATTGTTTTCTAAAGGTAAATGAAACTTTTTAATGATGCAATGGGGTTTTGGCATCTGAAAAATTTAGGTTTTGGTTTCCTTGTTAGCTTGGAAGTATTTCCATCACTACGTTACATGTGTTGGAAAGATTATCAGATTCATTTCTCAACTTGTATGTTTTTTTAGTATCTAAGGAATATAAGTTGTTGATTTTACTACAAAATTGACATAACTAGATACTTTTGAAATGCATTGAGTCAATCATTATATTCATTCGTCAATGGAAAGATCTCTATAACCCAATCTTATAGATATCTAGTTTCGCTTCTATTGGCCACGTCCTTGTTTTTAAGAACGACTTCATTTTATTTTTATTTCTTAAATGAATATGATGAAAAAAATGTTATTGATAGTAGGACCAAAAATCACTTAGACTCTATGGTTCGTTTGATGGTCTAGAAATTCAAACAGACCTTGCATCATGTTCTCAAAACCTAGAAGTGTCCTCTTGATACAACATCAATTGAACCTTAATTATTGACTTTATTCTTCATCATCTGAGTTTCTTGTTGTACGAATATAAGGCATAAATTTTTTCTAAGAAATTGTTTGATACATTGGATATATGGTATTGTTTTCATTAAATATGGTTAATGGCCTTTCTTATATTGATGCTAGTGGTCTTTGGATAAGATACATTGATACCATAGTTACCAAATTCAGCCAAATTGGCCCAAAAAAATTGAATATTCGGGGATTCGGTTTGGTTCGCGGATTGATACGGAAATTTAAATTTGATACGAGATTATTCAGTTGACCATGGCTTCCATCCCCATTTCCAGCCCTCCTCTTCAAACAAGTCGATGTATCTTGATGCCCATTTAGTTGCACATGGGTTTAAAATTGTCTTTGGAAATTGTGGGAGAATAGTCTTCATGGTTCCTTCATGGCTGCTAGCTCTTTGTTTTCATTAAACATACACATAAAATAAATAAAATATGAGAGAAAAAACCCCCCAAAAAGAGGGAAACCAACTAAATACATAAATGAAAATAAAGATTGTTTGTTTCCCTTCCACTTCAATTCCATATTGAAGAATGCTTGTTTCCCTTCCCCTTCAATGTCAAATCAATTATATTCCAAGAGACATGGGAAATGAATAATTATGCTCAGCGCTTGGCTTGGGTTGGTGTAAGCTCATGAAAGGTTTCTCAAGCCCTTCATGTTTGAAAGTGTTTCCTTTATACATAACAAATTGTCATTATCATGTAAAATTATGCCCTTTCATGTAAAACTATGTCATTTGTTGTAGTATATAATTCCATTTTGATAGGTTAAAAACAAAAGTCAACAATAGATCTAAAATAAAATTCTATAGATCTAATGCACAAGTATATAGATTTGATATTATCATGAATAGATCTGAAGCATAATTATATAGATCTCTAACCCACATGATTAGATCTAAAGTTAAAATATCTAGATCTAAAATACACAAAAATAGATCTAAGATAACTAATAAAAAAATGACAATGAAAGAACAATAGAACACCAAATATTTTACATGGAAAACCCAGCAGGGAAAACCCATGGGGAAAGGATCAGCCTTCATTTCTTATTAGCAAATAAACACATCAGGCTTCATCTCTGCTCCTTTTGTTTCATCTCTACATTTACTTCTTGATCCACTCATGCTTGTACATTTTATGTGAGAGAAATAATACATATATATGCTCTCATAGAAGAAGATAGAATAATGGAGAACTCTCTAAAAGAGTACATTCTGGAAGTTTTAAGAATTCGAAAAATACAATTGTTTTACTATTTTATTATTTGGTCTCACATACAAAAATCTCCCACTTGAGACCAAATTGAAGTATGGGTGAATATTGTTGCTTTAATTTCTATCTCCTTGCTACTAATCCGATCCAAAAATATCTTCATCATGTTTGCATCAAACCAACCAAGGTTCTACAAAGCTCTTTCTTATCCCTTGGAAAAATATTTGTTAGCATATCAGTTGGATTGTCTTCTCTCTGTATTTTCTCCAACTGTAGTATCCCATCATCTAGCACTTGGCAATTCCAATGATATCTAGCATCGATGTGATTTTTCTTATAATGGAAGGCGATATTTTTGGCAAGATGGATTGCACTTTGGCTATCACAATTCAATATTTACTTTTCTTGTTTCACACCTAGTTCCTTTAAGAAACTCCTCATCCAAAGAATCTCCTTACATGCATCAGTTGCTACAATATACTCAACCTCTGTGGTAGAAAGATCCACCACATTTTTTAATCTAAATACCCATGAGACTATATCTCCTGTAAAAGTATAGATGTAGCATGTTGTGGATTTTCTAGAATCCATGTCACCTTCCATATCAACATCTGTAAATCCTTCCAACAAGGTATCAGTACCTCGAAAGCACAAACAATAATCAATTGATC
Organism: Picea engelmannii; assembly: GCA_009831015.1. Classification (NCBI taxonomy): domain Eukaryota; kingdom Viridiplantae; phylum Streptophyta; class Pinopsida; order Pinales; family Pinaceae; genus Picea; species Picea engelmannii. Next base: position 661,899 of record ML790231.1, read on the forward strand.
CCCTGATATATCTTCAAATCCATTTAACTACATTCTAATGTTCGTTTCTTGGGTTTGCAAGAAACCTACTTACAACTCTCGTTGAATATGAAATGTTAGGGTGAGTGCATGCCATCTCATACATTAGGCTTCCTACTGCTGAAACATATAGAATTTTGGACATTTCTTCTTTTCCATCAATACTCATGGGGCATTGACATCTCTTCTCAGAGATAGCTACCACCATTCGAGCAAGTTGTTTTCAGTTCTCTAGATTTATAGTTTCAGACTTTTTTATTTATTCAATAGAAGGTATTGTTCATTGGATATCTATGTTGCTCTCCATATCTCTGTGTTTATTGTATTCAATTTGTTAATCAATTCGTTCCACTCATAAATCCATATCAATGGTATCAGAGTGGTCTGCTCTTCATTTGTTTTTCTTCATGCATGTCCCCGACAAGATATGGGTACAAGAAGTTGGGACTCGAACCAGTCGATCCTTTGCATGATAGGTCATGCCGAACCCGACAACAACCCATGGGGGACAAAAAGAAAGATGATGGAGAAGGATATCCTTTTAAAAATTTTCTCGAGGAATCCCTTGCGTGACAAAGGAACGAAATGATGGACAACTTCGCACAGATCCTTCGGTGGTTTCCCACAGGAGAAGCATCTTCATCAAGCGGCAATGAAACCCCCTTCAAGGTACACGTAAATTTTGATATTCCATTATTTGAAGGATTGATAGATGCAGATGTTGTAGATAAATGGATGAATTTGCTCGAAGGGTATTTTTCAGTCCACAATTTTTCCGATAGGGGAAAGATTACTTTTTCACTCCTCAAGGCCATCCCCCATGTTAAGCACTGGTGGGATACTTTCTCTGAGTAAAGGGCCATAGAAGAATCTGCAATATTTGTGGTCACCCCCACATGGGATTCCTTTCGGGATTCCATTAAATAACAGTACTACCATGTTGGAAGCTACGAGGGCCAGTACACCAGATGGACCACCCGGCATTAGGAAAGGAACAAGCAGTACCAAATTTCACCAATATTTTCCATACCCTATGCACCAAATTGGGTATCAAAGACTCTAAGTGGCATCTGGTGCTCAAATAACACATTTGTTTTCATAGATACATTCAAACAAAAATGGAGTTTCTGGACATCGCCTCATTAGGTACGACTTATAGATATGTTGTCAAGATTGAGCAGAAATTTAAGCAAAAGAGACAAGAGTTTGGATCTGAAAAATCCTCCCACCTGAAGCATGGAAAAGGTGGCCCCAACCCCCACAACAAGGGACAAATAAAATATGGACACTCTCAGGACAACCATTCCAAGCCACAACATAAGAAGGGTAATGATAATTTGAAGGACACGGGAAAACGGTGTGAATACCATAAAATCCCTTGGCACAACACCGAACAATTTCACTCCAAGCATTCACTCGTGGTCGAGCTAAAAGATTCAGAGTCAGAGGTTGATTCTGACTCTGTATCAAATCTAGTAGGAGGGAAGCATATTATTGATGTTGAACCCAGTGTCGCTATCTCTACCACCAAAGTCCATCCAAGAGAACTAGAATAACCATAGGAAGGTGAACACCTTTTTCACTCATAGATGTGGGTAAAGGGGGCTCTGATTCATTTCATTGTCAAAAGTGGAAGTCGGAAGAAATTGATCTCAAAAAATTTCTTCAAGCGGTTGGACCTATCGACAACACTACACGCACAACCCTACACCATCGGTTGGCTTTGCCAAGGAAGGGATATTTGTGTCAGCCAATAATGTCGTCTGCCCTACGGCATCAAGCCTTTCAAAGATGAGGTATTGTTAGATATTGCTCCCCTTGAAGTTTGTGATGTTTTAGGACAACCATATTTGTGGAAGCGACATGTTGTGTATGAGTCTAGACCTCGTAGTGTTATTATTACTTTGGTTAGACAATTGTACAAGATACCAGAGGTAGCACCACCTACCGCTATTTCTTTAATATCTTCTAAGCAGTGCAGTAAGGTCATTTCATAGGCCGTAAAGTTCATCTTCTTTATGATTCGTGCTCACAATAAGCAGAAGGTCATCACCACATTTGTGCCCTCTAAACAGAGCCTCTCTTTGCAGTAGAAGAAAGTGGACAGAATCGTGGAAGAGTATAGAGACATATTTACGTCACCCACCGGGGTACTAACACACTGCCAAGTCAAGCATCCAATTGATCTAACCCTTGGTGCACCTCTTCCTAATGGACCAGTCTATCATCACTCGCTAATGGAAAATGAAGAAATCAAGCGTTAGATCCAAGAGTTGCTTCAAAAGGGGCACATCAGACTAGCTCCTCCCCTTGCAGAAGCATGATTGTACTAGTGCAAAAGAAAGACAGGACCTGGCAGCTTTGCATTGATTACAGAGCATTAAAAACAATCACAGTCAGGAAACGGTACCCAATTCCCAGAATTGATGACCTTCTTGACCAACTCAAGGGAGCTAAGTTCTACAGCAAGATTGACCTTAAGTTTTTATACCACTAGGTTCCCATCGAACCAACTGATGTATGGAAGACAACTTTCAAATCTAAAGAAGGTCTCTTTGAATGGCTGGTCATGCCCTTTGGCTTAACCAATGCACCAACCACTTTCATGAGGTTGATGGATGATGTATTGACACCCTTCACCAACTCTTTTGTGGTGGTATATTTGGATTACATACTCATCTTCAACAGAACATGGAAGGAGCACATGCAACATATTCAGCAGGTTTTGAGCAATCTGCAGCAGCATAAGCTATATGCCAACTTGGGAAAATGATCCTTTGGCGTGAACAAGGTCCAATACTTGAGCTACATTGTTGTTGAGCATGGGGTAAATTTTGATCCATATAAGATCCAATTCATCCATGACTGGCCAACCCCGACCACACTAATCGAGCTTCGGAGCTTCTTGGGACTATCCAATTTCTATTGACGGTTCATGTTGGTATTCTCCCATATTGCGATGGCCCTCATCCAAGTGACCAAGGGAGGTGGCAAGGAAAATTTTGCGTGGGGGAAGGAACAACAACGAGCATTTTTTGATCTGAAGCATCGCTTATGCTCATCTCCAGTACCCTCCTTACCCAATCTGCAAAAACCGTTTGAGATTGAGACCGATGCATCTAACTATGTTGTAGGTGCAGTTATCACTCAGCACGATCATCTGGTAGCCTACCATAGTGAGACACTCTCAGATATTGTTCGAAAATACCCCACCTATGATAAGGAAATGTATTCCATTGTAGAAGCCTATCATCAATGGAAACATTACATTTTGGGAAAGGAGACAATCATCCACATGGATCACAAGCCTCTGCAGTTCATACAGACACAGGGAAAATTGCATAACGACCGCCATCAGAAGTGGTCCACCTACCTGCAACAGTTCCATATAAACATTAAGTACAATACATGGAGCACAAATCGTGTCGTTGACTGCCTCATTCAACCTCCTATGGTTTCACTCACCACCGTACTCCATTCATATGGACATGAGGCATCTGAGTGGCCCCAACTTTATCAACAAGATCCAAACTTCACACCCACTTATCAGCTCTTGGGTAAAGGCAAAAATGTCACCGATTTTCACATTCAAGATGGATTGTTATGCCATCTAGGCCATCTTTGTGTTCCTACAAGTGAGCGTGCAAATCTGATTTGGGAGGCTCACTACAATCAGATGGCAAGACATTTTGGCGTGAAGAAAATTGTGGCAGTTCTAGAGAAACATTTGTATTGGCCAAAAATTCGACAGGATGTCAGCAAGTATATCAGATCTTGCACTGCCTATGTCATTACCAAGCCAACCATCAATAAGAAAGTTCTATATACCCCTCTTCCTACTCCCGAGAAGCCTTGGGAATCCATCTCGATGGATTACATGTATGGCCTTCCATCCACCAAGAAAGGCAATGATTGTGTATATTTGGCAGTTGATCAATTTTCGAAGATGGCCATCCTCACATCCTGCAAGAAGAACATCACAATGGCATATACTGCAGAGATCTTCTTCGAATGAGTGTGGGTCTATTTTGGGATACCACATATCATCATATCTGAATGGGATAGCAGGTTCCTCGGCACATTTTGGTCGATTCTCTAGTCATTGTTGGACACCAAGCTCACTAAATCCATTGCTTTCCACCCCTAAACCGATGACCAAACAGAAGTCGTCAATCAGATGATTGTGCACATCATGTTCATGTACAACTCTAAGCATCCACGTACATGGGATGAGAGTCTCCCCTATGTTCAACATAGTTACAACTGGGCTCTCCATAGCTCCACCGTCCATAGCCCATTTCAGGTGGGGCTGGGATTCCAACCCTTGGGTCCCATTGATGTTGCACTACCTCTTGAAACTACACAGGAATATTCCCATGCTCAGTCTGATACCGACAAAGCCACCAGATTCAATGAGTGGATTCATCACATCCACCAACAGGTCCATGAGATTTTTCAAAACGCCAATGCTAAGTACAATCATTGCCATGATCAACATGGGGTACCGCACCAATTTCAGGTGGGTGACAAGGTATGGTTACATTTGTAGAAAGAGCGCTCTGCAGGGCCCCATCGGAAGCTCCACCCACTTTTCTATGGGCCTTACACTATCACCAAGGCTTTGGGTAGTAATTATTTTGAGCTCAAAACTCCACCCTTCCTTGGCTTGCACCCTATGTTCAATGTGGAACTACTTCGGCCATATTTTCCACCATTATTGGACACCTCAGAGATCGTAGAACAACTGAAACCAATAGAGCTCAACCCTGACTGCATGGAACATGCATCCACTGATTAGATAGTTGACACATAGGTTAAGGGCACTCGCTAGCAGAGGATCCAGCTTTATCGGGTTGTCAAGGTAGGACAGCTCTTACACCAAAGCAAGTGGCTCACTTGGGGCCAAATTCAGCAGAAGTTTCCTCACCTTATGGGGTAAATAAATGAAATGGATATCATTGCTTCCTAAGGGAGGAGCACTGATCTAGGTGGATATTGGTGGCCACCCACTTATTCCAACTAGCTCCTCTTGACAGTTTTTAGTTCAACACCTTCTTCTATACTTCTTTGTAATTGTGGGTTCTCCACTTCCGGGGATTTCTGAAGGCCTACACATCTTCCAGGTGGATACTGGTGGCCTCCCACCTAATCCAACTGGCTTATTTTGTATGTTTTCATGTCATCACATCTTTATGTACTTCCGGGGTCGTTTTGGGGCCCTAAACAGTGTTTTTTTGGCTTGCCACAATCAAATTGTAGATAGTTTCCGAGTTTGATGACATAATGCGTATTTCCCTAAAAGACCTTTCAAACGGGCTATCACACGCCTAAAACAGAGGTCTTATGCAAAAGTTAAGACCCCGGGAAGTTGAGGTACCAACTTACCCATAGGGGCCCACATAAATTTTGGTGTTTCATCTCCTAGGGTTAGGTTTTTTTTATGTCTAGGGTTTTATAATTCATGAGTAATGTTAAAAAGGCCTCTAGAGCCTCATTTTAATCATTACGCTCAGAAGGATGCATGTAGCAGCCACATCTTTTCTCAAAGATAGATACCACCATTCGAGCAAGTTGTTTTCAATTCTACAGTTTTAAAGTTTCACCCTATTTCATTTATTCAATAGAAGATATTTGGCACTAGATATTTGTGTTGCTCTCCATATCACTGTGTTTATTGTATTTAGTATGTTAATCTGTTCATTCTGCTCATAAATACAAATCACCACACCTTTGCCAATGATTTTAAACATTTGTTCTTCATTAAAAATGACATCCCTACTTCTAATAACTTTCCTTTTTAGAGGATCCCACAATAGGTAACCTGACTCATTATCAGCATATCCTAAGAAAATGCGTTCCAATGACTTTTCATCCAACTTGGATCTTTGTTCTTTAGGAATATTCCCATATGCTTCACAAACAAAAAATTTCAAATGAAACATAAATCCTTACCGGTCCATGCCTTTTCAGAAATTTCACCATCTAATGAAGTTGTGGGAGAGCGATTTATTAAGTAGCAAGTTGTATGAATATCCTCTTCCCAAAAATGTTTAGGAAAACTGGAATTTGAAAGCATGTTTCTCACCTTTTCCATTATTGTCTGATGCATTCTCTCAGTTGTTCCATTTTGTTGCAGGGTGTGATGAACTAATTTTACATGCTTTATGCCATGTTTACTACAATATTCTTCAAAGGCCTTAGAGCAATACTCCCCACTATTATCATTTCTAATATATCTCAATAATTTGTTAGTATCCCTTTCAACAACCATATGAAATTTCTGAAAAAATGTCTAAAACTTTATCATTGCCCTTAATAGGGAAATCCTACACCATTTTTTATGCATCATCAATAAATGTAACAAAATAAGCAGTTCCTCCTAGTGATTTTATATTAATCGGGACACAAACATCAGAATGCGCCATATATAATATTTATGTATCCCTCTTAAAATTATTCCTCATAAATTATACCCATTTTTGTCTACACATGATACAATGTTCAAAAAGTTTAATATATGTACCTTTTAACCCAGGAAAAAAGGTTTTACTCAACAAGGATTTTCAGACATCTTTCTTTCATGTGCCCAAGTCTTATGTGCCATAGATCTGTTGTAGGCTCCTCCTTTGCAATAGCAACAATGTCTGATTTATGCAATTTTGATTTTAATGTGTAAAGAGTGCCTATTTTGTGCCCCTTTGAAACAACTAGTGATCCTTTTACAATTTTCCAGCCTCCCTTGCTAAGAACTATATGGAATCCTTCATCATCTAGCTTCTCGATTGAAACCAAATTCATTCTCAACTCTAGTACATGCATGGCATGTTTAAGAGATAAACTACAACCATCTTCTGTCTTTATTAGAACATCTCCCACTCCTTCAATATTACAAAAATTGTTTTACCCAAGTGAACCTTACCCATATTACATGATCTATAAGAAATAAAATTTCCTTTGCTTAGGGTAGCATGGTAAGAGGCTCCATAATCTATTATCTAATCACTATCATGAGTAGAAGTATAAAGGCATGCATTCTCATAAGAAAGAGTAATTAATACCTCACCATTTCTTGCAATAGCAGTAGTTTCTTTAGTATTATTGTTGTAGTTGGTTGTCTTTTTCTCATTTTGCTCATTTTTAAGTTTCCAACAATTTCTTTTGACATGGCCAAGTTTTCCACAATGATAGCAAGTTATTCTTCCATGCCTAGACTTTGACCTGCCTCTAGATCTTGATCGCCTTGATTTCTTTATGGTTGGTTGCCTTCCTCGATCATTAAGAGTTAATGCCTCCATATTTTGCAATTATTCTCCTATATATTTCCTATGCATCTCTTCATTTAATAAGTTATTAGAAACATCTTCAAAACAACCTTTTGGTGTCACATTACTTATGGTGAAAACCAAGTTCTTCCAAATGTTTGGCATTGAGCTCAAGAGTATAAGTGCTTGGATCTCATCATCAAATACAATCTTCAATGAAGTGAGTTGGTTCAACATTGTGTGCAACTCATTTAAATATTCAACCACTAAACTCTATTCCTTCATTTTGAGATTAAACAATCTCTTCATCAAAAATAATTTATTGACCGATGTTTCTCGTTCATATAAATCATGAATATTTTTCCATAAGGACTTGATTGTCTTTTCTTGCAAGACATGGAAGTATATTGTGTCTGCCAAATACTTTTGAATAGTAGCGATTTTGTTTCAATCTAAATTCTTCCAACTTTCATCAGTCATCCATAAGGGTGATCCAGGTGGATATCGGTGGCCACCCACATTTTCTAGCTAGCTCAAAACAACTTTCTAGCAATTTTAATAATTTACTATTTTTAGCAGTTTTTCGGGTCCTGAACTTCCGAAGCCGTTTTGAGGCCCTAAACGACGTTTTTTGGGGTATGTTGCGTTTGCAGAATTTCTTCATGAAATTTTGTGCAACTGTTGTATTCCTCGGATAGATATTTCCAATGGGCTATCATACGCCCAAAATGGAGATCGTATGCAAAAGTTACAACCCCGAGAAGTTGATGTATTGACTTACCCAAACAGGGCCCACATGACTTTTGGCACTTCATCTCCTAGGGTTAGGTTTTTGGATGTCTAGGGTTTTTTGGCATTCTTGTTTATTGTAAAAAGGCCTTAAGAGTCTCATTGTAATCATATTCTTGCGAATGAGCGCAGTCGTCACATCTCTTCTCAGAGATAAGACGCCACCATTCCAACAAGCTTGTTTCTGCTGCATTTTACAATTTCCAGCTTATTTCTTTATTTAATAGAAAACCAGTTTTATTGTATCTCTGTTATTTTGTGTTAAGCACCTGTTAATAATCTGAATTCATTTCGTTCTGCTCATAAAATTTGGATCAGTGGTATCAAAGCGGTCTACTCCTTGTCGTCTTAATGCATGTCCCCAACAAGGTCGGAGTACAAGACTTGGGCCTCAAGCTTGTTTCTCTTGAGGAAAAAAACTCTCGCACGCCCAAGTGACCTCTCATGGTAGGAGAAAAGAAAGATGACGAGACAGGATATCCTTTCAAACTATTGATTGAGGAAGCCCTCACGCAACAAAGGAACGATATGATGGATAGTTTCGCGCAAATCCTTCGGCAACTACCAACAGGCAACGCATCTTCTTCGAACGAAGGCACCGCCCCCTTCAAGGTACAAATAAACTTCAATGTTCATATATTTGAAGGTCAGATAGACGCAGATGTTGTAGACAAGTGGTTGAATCTACTAGAAGGGATTTTTCTATCCATAACTTTTCAAATAGACAAAAGATTACTTTTGCACTCCTCAAAGTCGTTCCCCATGTCAAAGATTGGTGGGAAACGTTCTATGAGAAAAAGGAAACAAAGGAACCCTCATTATTTTCAGTCACGACCACCTAGGAATCCTTCAAGGATTCTATTAAGGAACAATACTACCCTGTCGGAAGTTATGACGACATATATACCAAATGGACCACACTCTGGCAAGAAAGAGACCAAGCAATGCCAGATTTCACAAATATCTTCCATACCTTGCGCACCAAGCTACGTATCAAAGATTTGAAGTGACATCTGGTGCTCAAGTATCGCGGTGCATTGCATAGATACATCCAGATCGAAATGGAATTTATGGACATCTCATCCTTGGGTGCAGCCTACAGATATGCCTTCAAAATCAAGTAGAAGCTCCAAAAAAAGACACGGCTATTTGGGCCTGGGAACCCTTCACAACAAAAGCCAGGAAAGGGTGGCCCCAACCCACAGAATAAAGGACAGAGCAAATATGGACAATATCAAGACAACCATTCCAAGCCGCAAGAAAAGAAGGACACCGGAAAGACAAAGAAAGACACCGGGAAGTGGTGTGACTTCCATAAGAGACCTTGGCATAACACTGCTGACTGTTGCTCAAAGCAGTCGTTGGTGGCCGAAGTGAAAGCCTCTAAATCATATGCAGATTCTGACTCTGAGCCAGAACTAGAAAGGGGAAGATGGATCATTGACGCAAAACCTAGTGCCATCGTTGCTACCACCAAGCTCCAGCCTGGTGAACCAGACGAGCCAGAAGAAGGAGAGTGCCTCTTCCATTCACAGATGTGGGTAAAAGGCACCCCGCTACACTTCATCGTTGATAGCGGTAGCCAGAATAACCTCATCTTAGCAGAGGTCATCAAGCGGCTGGCCCTGCCAACAATGTCACACCCACAACCCTACACCATTGGATGGCTCCGCCAAGGAAGTGATCTCTGCGTCAACCAACAGTGTCGATTGTCGTACGGAATCAAGCCCTTCAAAGATGAGGTATTGTGTGACGTTTCTCCTCTCGAAGTTTGTGATGTTATTTTGGGCCAACCTTATTTATGGAAACGGCATGTTGTATATGAGTCTAGACCTCGTAGTATTATTATTACTTTGAACAGAAAATTATACAATATACCCAAGGCAGTCCCACCTAGTGTTATTTCCTTGATCTTTGTTGAGCAATGCAGGAAGGTCATCTCTCAGACAGGGAAGTTTGTCTTCTTCGTGATTCACTCTCAACATAAGCGAAAGATCATAGCCACATCTAGGGTCTCTACGACCGACCTCTCCACATAGCAGAAGCAAGTAGATAAGGTCGTGGAAGAATACTCAAATATCTTCTCCTCACCTATAGGGGTACCTTTGCACTGCCAGGTCAAGAACCCCATCGATATGACCCCCGGTGCACCGCTGCCCAATGGGCCATTCTATCGTCGCTCTTTGTTAGAGAATGAGGAGATCAAATGACAGATCCAAGAACTGCTCCACAAGGGGCACATATGTCCCATCTCATCACCTTGCGGGAGCCCAATCGTGCTGGTACAGAATAAAGATGGAACCTGGCGACTCTGTATTGATTACCGAGCTCTGAATAAAATCACAGTCAGAAATCGGTAACCGATTCCTCAAATCAATGACCTCCTTGATCAACTTACGGGGGCCAAATACTTCAGTAAGATTGATCTGAATTTTGGCTACCACCAAGTCCCGATAGAACAGACATATGTATGGAAGACCGCCTTCAAGTCAAAGGAAGGCCTTTTTGAATGGTTGGTCATGCCCTTTGGTTTGACAAATGCTCCAGCCACTTTCATGAGGATGATGGACGATATCCTGCGACCATTCACCAATACTTTTGTAGTGGTGTATCTGGATGACATTCTAATTTACAGCAAGACTTGGGCCCAACACTTGCAACATATTCAGCAGGTTTTGCACACCCTGCGATAGCACAAGCTATACGCCAACTTGGAAAAAATTTCCTTCGGCATGGACAGGGTCCATTACCTAGGCTACACCATTGATCAACATGGCGTACATGTGGATCCATCCAAGATCCAAGTCATCCATGACTGGCCAGCCCCAACCACACTCACTGAGCTTCGGAGCTTCTTGGGCCTTGCAAATTTCTACCGCAAGTTCGTGCTAGGATTCACCCATATTGCATGGTCCCTCAGCCAAATAAACAGGGGTGGTGGTAAGGTGAAATTTGTGTGGCGTCGGTCCCAACAGCAATCGTTCGATGATTTGAAGCAGTGCTTGTGCTCGGCCCTAGTACTTTCACTACCATACCTGCAGCATCCCTTTGAGATCGAGACAGATGCTTCAGACTATTTTGTGGGTGTTGTTCTCACTCAACATGGCCACCCTATGGCCTATCATAGTGAGACATTGTCAGATAATGTCTATAAGTACCCTACTTACGACAAATAAATGTACTCCATTGTGCGAGCCTGTCGCTAGTGGAGACATTACATTCTTGGGAAGGAGACAGTCATCCACACTGATCATAAGCCACTGCATTTCATGCAGACATAGAGAAAATTGCAGAATGACCGCCATCAAAAGTGGTCCACATACTTGCAGCAATTCCACCTCAACATCAAGTATAAAATAGGAAGCACCAATTGCATCGTTGATTGCCTCGGCAGACCACCAGTTGTGACACTCACCATGGTGCTAGACTCTTGCAGCCATGAGACCTCTGGATGGCCCCAACTCTATGAGACAAACCCTGACTTCACCACCACCTATAAAATGTTGGGAGCAAACGCAGTTGTCAATAATTTCCATCTTCAGGATGGGTTGTTGTGTCGTCTGGGCCATATATGTGTTCCATCAAGCGAGCGAGCGAAGCTAATCTGGGAATCCCACTACAGTCAGGTGGCAGGACACTTCAGTGTTGAAAAGACGGTGGCGATGCTACAGAAACATTTCTACTAGACGAAACTTCAAAAGGAGGTCAGCAAGTATATTAGGTCATTGCCTACGTTATTGCCAAACCGACCACTAAGAAACAGGGCCTGTACACCCCTCTTCCTACTCCTGACAGGCCATGGGAATCCATCTCAATGGACTACATGTCGGGCCTCCCATCCACCAAGCGGGGAAATGACTGTGTTTTTTTGGTTGTTGATTTCTTTTCTAAGATGGTGATTTTGGTTGCCTGCAAGAAGAGCATCACAGTAGAGGCCACTGCCAAGCTCTTCTTTGAACGAGTTTGGGTACATTTTGGAATCCCATAAACCATTGTCTCAGATCGCGATACTCAATTTCTCAGTACATTATAGTCGATCCTCTAGTCATTGTTGGACACCAAGCTCACCAAATCCACGGCCTTCCACCCCCAAACAGATGGCCAAACCGAGTTTGTAAATCGAATGATTGTGCATATCCTTCGCATGTATAATTCAAAGCACCCCCGCACATGGGATGAGAGCCTTCCCTATGTCCAGCATTGGTACAATCGATCCCTGCATAGCTCAACCGGCCACAACCCCTTTCAGGTGGGGTTGGGATTCCAACCATTGGGTCCCATAGATGTTGCACTTCCCCTTGCGGTCACCTCGACCGACTCATCTCCTGCTCCAACTGAAGCTGACAAAACCACCCAATTCATTGAGTGGATCCAGCACATCCGCTAACAAGTTCAGGATATCCTACATAACTCCAATAACAAATACAAACAACGCCATGATCAACATCGGGTGCCACATAAGTTTCAGGTGGGTGATAAAGTTTGGTTGCACTTGCAAAAAGAACACCTTACAGGACCCCATCGGAAGCTTCGCCCACTCCGTTATGGGTCGTACACTATCACCAAGGTCGTGGGGGATAATGCTTTTGAGTTCAACATTCCTCATTTCCTTGGCCTACACCCAGTGTTCAACGTGGACCTCCTTCGGCCTTATTTCCCACCATTATTGGACACCTCAGATGTAGAAGAACAACTGACACCAACAGAGCTCAACCCCGACTGCATACAACAGGCATCCAGTGATCAGATTGTGGACATACAGATCAAGGGAACTCGACAACAAAGGATCCATCTTTATCGAGTCGTCAAAGCAGGGCAACTCCTGCACCAAGGCAAGTGGCTCACCCGGGGCCAAATTCAACAGAAATTTCCTCATCTGATGGGGGAACTCAATGCAATGGAGACCATTTCTTTTTAAGGAGGGAGGATTGATCCAGGTGGATATTGGTGGCCACCCACCTTTTCCAGCTGGCTCAAAACAACTTTCTAGCAATTTTGATAATTTACTATTTTTAGCAGTTTTTCGGGTCCTGAACTTCCGGAGCCGTTTTGAGGCCCTAAACGACGTTTTTTAGGGTGTGTTGCGGTTGCAAAATTTCAAGAAATTTTGTGCAACTGTTGTATTCCTCAGATAGATCTTTCCAATGGGCTATCATATGCCTAAAACGGAGATCGTATGCAAAAGTTACGACCCCGGAAAGTTGATGTACTGACTTACCCAAACGGTGCCCACATGACTTTTGGCGCTTCATCTCTTAGGGTTAGGTTTTTGGATGTCTAGGGTTTTTTGGCATTCTTGTTTATTGTAAAAAGGCCTTCAGAGCCTCATTGTAATCATCTTCTTGCGAATGAGTGCAGTCGTCACATCTCTTCTCAGAGATAAGTCGTCACCATTCCAGCAAGCTTGTTTCTGCTGCATTTTACAGTTTCCAGCTTATTTCTTTATTGAATAGAAAACCAGTTTTACTGTATCTCTGTTATTTTGTGTTAAGCACCTGTTAATAATCTGTATTCATTTCGTTCTACTCATAAAATCCGGATCAGAGGGTTTCTTTGATTTTCCCTCAACCGGTAATTGCAAATCTTTCAAACTAAGTATATCTTCCATTTTTTACCTCCATAAGGTGTTTTTTTCCCCAGTAAGATTTTCAATACTTATCATATGCTCGATTATAGTCACCTTTAGATGGATCCTACACACACTGAATCTCCAACAAAACTTTGCTTTAATACCAGTTGATAGGTTAAAAACAACAGTCAACAATAGATCTAAAATAAAATTATATAGATCTAATGCACAAATATATAGATATGATATTCTCTTGAATAGATCTGAAGCATAATTATATAGATTTCTAACCCACATGAATAGATCTAAAGCTAAAAAATCTAGATCTGAAATACACTCAAACAGATCTAAGATAACTAATAAGAAAAATGACAGTGAAAGAACAATAGAACACCAAATATTTTATGTGGAAACCCCAGCAAGGACAAACCATGAAAAAAGGATTATCATTTATTTCTTATTAGCAAATAAATACACCATGATTCATCTCTACTCCTTTTGCTAAATCTCTACACCTTCTTCCTTTGCTTCATATCTGCACCTTCATGCTTGTACATTTTATGTGAAAAAAAGAATACATATATATATCATGTTTATATCTAGAATACATGCTTGTATATTTTATGGGAAAAAAGAATACATGCTAGTATGATTTTATTTAGTTTTGTCAAACTCTTCAATCCTCCATAGCTCGTAGCTCTAATGTTCCTAATTATGTAGGTATTTGAAAGATAAAAACTCTGTTAGAAATTTGTTTTCTAAAGAAAGACTGGTTGAAGAATTGCAAAATGAAACTTTCATAGAACCCTTACATGAGTTATAATAAGTACAATCACTGGAGCCCAAAAAGTTTGGCAGACCTTTCAATCACAGGGGGACGTTGCTTTTGCCTATTCGTATTCCATGATTCTCATCGAGATCCAAATCCAAGATGAGCTCCTATTTTATTGGGGTCATTTGAAGGACATGTTCTCACTTAATTGATGCATAGTAAACTATTGATATATCCATTTTAAATGAGCCTAAAAAATGATAAAAACTCTTATAGTATTTAATCCTCTCATGTGGAGGCTTTGTGTGGATGTGTGGAATAGTAATGGTATACTTAAATGTTTAATAAAAAAATTATTATATTAAAAAATTTATTGTGGAGCGTTTGTGTGGGTGTGTGGAATAGTAATGATATCTTTAAATATTTTAATATATATTTTTTTTTATGTCCAGAAGTTTTAATATAATTTTTATTATATTAAAAATTTTGATTAAAATTTCAATATTTTAGAATAATTTGTATTATTACAAATTTGTTTTCTTATATCTGATTTCATGTTATTTATGAAATTAAAAATGTATCATAATTATAAAATTAATATTTATCATTTTTTAAAAATAATATATTATGTAAATGTAAAATAACAATAAGATGTTTTGTGAAAACTTTTATCATGAAGTGTATGATGCTTTCCACATGTACTAGTGTGTGAATGAAATATAACAATTACGCATATCAAAGCCTATTACTAAACTATGAAACAACTGCTTTCCACATGTACTAGTGTGTGAATGAAATATAACAATTACGCATATCAAAGCCTATTACTAAACTATGAAACAACTACAATATGATGCAAGAGCATCCTACTTTCAAAAACAACCTTGTTTGGTTAGACCTAAGGGGGTCTTGAATTATTTGCATTTTCCTATGTTTTGTTTGAATTCCAGAAGAATTCCATATGATAGGGTTGTTGGGTTGAGATTATTTGTAATCGAATCTGCCTTAGTTTAGTATATCTTGAGAAATGTGAGGTTTAGAAGATATTTTAGGGATTTTAAGTATTTTTTGGATTCTAGAGGGATATTGGGAGATTAGGATCTCAAAGATATTGTAGTTTCAGAGTCCTTGTGTATTAAAATTTTAAGCCTACGGGCATGAGTAGTGTTGTCAAATGAATGTAGAAACAAGCCCAGAGTAGTGGCCATTAAGCAAGAGAATCAGGTTTAAGAGTGGGAAAGGTCAGTAGAGAAAAGAGGCCTATTGTATTTTGTGTGTACAATATATGTACAATTGAGTAAAGGAATCACTTTATTTTGAGTGTTCAATGGTGTGTTAAAAAACCTTTGTTAAATGTATGTGTGTGAATGGTGAAAGTCCAGTATGGACTCTATTAATTGTTTGCACGTAAATCTGTCATGAACGTGATAGAATAGAAGGAATCGAGTCGCATTCCTTAGAGAACAAGTCACAACCCTTTGTTACAGTGGGGGTGAACGAGGATCGTCGATCATTGATCAAAGTTTGGATCAACGATCATGATTTCGTTAATCAAAATCGATGTAATTTGCAATTTAGAGCCAAAGGAAACAACAACGAGGATTTCCAGTCGTCAGATCCCATCGGGATCCATACCCATCATAGATTTCATTAGATCGGGTCCAAACCTTTATTGGTATTTTGTAAGGGTTTTGATAGCTAGTGCTCATGGCAAGATCCAACCGTTCAGTTGTTGGAGGATCCACGATTGTTAGGTAGATCAAGTATGGAGATATGCTCAACAGATAATCTGTTGAATGAGAGCTAGAAGGACTTAAGTGCAAAGAGAAGTTCGGTGACTCAGTGCTCGATACACGTGGCGATCATCTATTGAAGAGGAAGAGAAACGATGATCTATAACACAACGAAAGTGTGATGGAGCAGAGGATCTCGTCGTCCATTCAACCAACAGATTAATGGTTCAGAGGAGATCAAATCGGAGAAGGTGCTCGGGAGTTAACCTATCGAATCGGGCATGGGGAAAGCCCAAACACAGAGAGAAGTTGGATAGTCTAAGGTCGACACACGTCAACATACGTGTATGGCCAGTAAGGAAGTGACATGTGGCCCACTTAGAAGATAACACATGTCAGGGTCCATTAGACATATGGAGCATGTGAAAGTCACGGATTGAGGTGACACATGGTATACTATCCTGCGTGACACGTGGAAAATCCACATCAACAAGTCCACGTGGCAGAGTGCCATGTCACATAGGATGAAGGTCTTGTTAGTGTATTAAGAGTTGGAGTTTCAGTGATCCAGTCCCGACATACATCATGCTGACATAGAGGTGTCCACACAAGAGGCAACACGTGGAAAGTGATGTAGCAACCACATCATATTGGAACGAGACAAGAAATGGGTAAGTTCAAGTGTTTTGCAAATTTGATGGTCTGAGATTCTGGTAAGACCACAGTCTCCAATGCTTGGTCATGGGAGCTAAGGAAAGGGGCTTAGCACCAAAATGGGAGTCCGTAATTGAATAAGTGTTGGTTCCAACCATGGTTGCATGTGGACGAGCGCTTGGAATTTAAGCGCTCAAGAGATAAGTGCATGGTTTCAAGCAATTGGTCGAAATGGGAGGTTTAGCAGCTGGTTCTGAGCACTATTGATTGGTGCGAATAATAGAGAACACACAGTTATGTTAAGAAGGGATTTGGGCCCGAGGTTAGAATTCGAAGTGGATTAGCAATAAAGCAGTACGAAAATTAGGGTTAAAATTCATTAGGTTTCCTTCCATATTTGATTGCAGAATTCGAAGCGGATTAGCAATACTTAGATATATCACCCTATTAGCTGAATAGGTCCCCGTCCGTGGTAGTCCTCGGATAGATCTTTCCAATGGGCTATCATATGCCTAAAACAGAGATCGTATGCAAAAGTTACGACCCCGGAAAGTTGATGTACTGACTTACCCAAACGGTGCCCACATGACTTTTGGCGCTTCATCTCTTAGGGTTAGGTTTTTGGATGTCTAGGGTTTTTTGGCATTCTTGTTTATTGTAAAA